>JACCGJ010009001.1:0-23498 GCA_013407085.1 Atriophallophorus winterbourni
TAATTATGGTTACGTTTGTGTCAAGACACTAGATTTACGATGGAACGGGGAATTATCTCCAAAAGCACTATTGTCTATGCGTCAGAAATTCCTGACTGTTTGGGATTACCTAATTTCACGTACTTGATGTGGTTGAAATCTTGGTACAGATAGCGTCACAAAAGAGAGTGTAAGTTGAAACCACTTTAGGTAGCACCATTAAAATCGCAAGAAATCGGGTTTCTCGGGAATCGCGTGAGAATGACTCGACTGGCATATCAAATATTGAAGTAGATGCACAGCCACAGCCTATGTTGAATGACACCATGATCGTCAAATTTGATTAAAATAGCTCAACCTGGTGACGGCTTCTATGTGAACAGTTTGGCGCGAAAATGATTGACAAATCAGATAAAAGGGACAACCAGCCCAGACAATTTAACTACATTGTTGTGTTTTTGCCTATATGAGATAGACGAGTGTTTTATTCTTGGTCATGTGCGTGATGAACGTGTTAACCAATTGGTGTTCTCTTGTTTGGTGAAACCCGTGGATTTACGTTTGCTAGTTTGCCTTCTGGATGAGGTTGTTGGTTGTTGGCATACTTCGGTCGATTTTTTGGGTTACCGACCATGGATGTACATCACAAACGCGTGAAAGTTCAAGTTTTGCAGCTTTTTGCGTGACTAAACAGTCCGATTCGGGAGGAACAATCTCTCCCGCAGCGCTGGCAGCGATAGTCAGAACTCGGTTGTATTGCGTTAGTTGCACGTCGGCGGCGTGATCTGCGTTCCGCTGCCAAGAGCTGTATCTGCTCCTCCCCAGCATGCAGACGACGCTTTACACAGTGCCTCCAATGTGAGCGGTCGAGAGCAAGTTCTTCCCAACTCGCCGGGTCAATGCCAAGAGCTTTCATATCTCTTTTACAAACGTCTTTGTACCGCAAGTGCGGTCTGCCCCATGGTCGACTTCCTAGTTGCAACTCACCATAGAGTAGATCTTTCGCGAAGGGAATGCTATGGTTAACATTTTCAAGGATTTATGGTTAAAAAAGTTAATACATTGGATCGAGTGTCCTCGAAACCTGTGTAAGCACAGAAATAGTCTTTAGGACAGAAAAACAACTAAATCTAGATTGACCCGACACAACTGTAACCTCCATTCATCCAAACCCCAACGATATATGAGTCTAAGCCTAATTGTCCCAATTTCGTTTGCCTTGTGAAACATTCTCTCACGTATTGTGACACTATTGTGTAACGGGGGTATTCAAATTTGTGCTGTAAAGTGTGACTCGAAGTATTTATTAAGTTAAAGTTTCAAATGTAGAAGAAAATAGGAGATTTTTAGACTCGTTTCCTTGAAATACACATCTTATCTAGCGTAGTGAAGAAAATGTAGATGCCTTCAAATGCCAATGATCATCGCTCACAATACAATTCAAAAATTGTTCAGTAAATGATCTCATCTAGCTTGATGATGAAATGTTGTGCAGATACAATGTGAACTCGTCGAACGCAATGTGAACATTGCGGATATAAATATCACGTTACTTCCAAAATATATCGGCTGAATTCTCCCATCGCTTGTCTGCTTGGACCAAAGTTTTTTCTATTTAGTTCGTGTTCGGTTCAGCTGAATACGTGGGAAACCAACTAAATTTGCATGCGCTGCTCGCTATTTAATTAGTTGAATATTTTACAGATTTTCATCGCATAGCTGAAGTTCGTGCTAACATTGGCAATGGAATGTTTGTGGACATTGAGAAAACAGTCACCTTGAATCGAAGGTCCATCACAAAACAAACGGTCCAAAGATGTAGAAAGGTGCTCGTTGAGAAACAACTGAACGAGAAAAAGCTGATCAAGTTTTCCAACAGTGCATTACAGCGGACTCCCGCTATACAGAACGCGCGCAGGAGTCGAACCACTTTCACTACATTTCAGCTATACGAGTTGGAGAGAGCGTTTGAGCATGGACACTATCCTGATATGCTGGAACGAGAATCACTCGCAAAGAGAATTCGATTACCGGAACTTCGAGTCCAGGTATGCTAATTTTTCGAGTAATAATAATATTCGCACAGTATCATTTTTCGGCTATTTAATTTAACGTCTCCGATTTTGTGTGCACATAGGTACCCGCCATTCAGCATAAATCAACATATATCTAGAAAATTTGTGATTCGCCGGTCTGCAAAAAATGGTAGCCGTTTTAGATACGGAAAAATGTGGACCTGCAGTGTTACTTTCGTCAGTCCCTACCAAGGTTTTCAAGTGAAAAAGCTTTTGCGTATCAAACAGTCTTGCATTTTTCGTGGACCGAGCCAAGGCACTTGATGGATGCGATGCAGTGCCATTTCACATTCTCGGCTGTATATGATTGTAAATCATTGGGAACTCGTTGCCAGAAGAAATCATAATTTTGGGATCTAGAGCAATGATCACATCAAAGCTTGATAAATTTCTAGTATTAAACTCTTGGATGATTAGATGGTTCACTCAAAGTATACTGTAATCTCATGTATTTGCATAGCTATTTGCCTTTTCTACCATGACATTTCTGATTTCCAAGTGTTTGTACAACGAGCTATGGTAGGTAAATATCGAATCGCCTCGATTTACGGTAAAGCAATCAAGTCACTTATCAGTGGTGAATGTATTATGTAAGTGGCGATAAGCAACTCAACACATGTGGGAATACAAATCGTTCACTTAATAAAGTTATAGATGAATAGCCGCATTATTCTACTGACAGGCGTTTGTTACGACGAATAATGGAGAAAATATCATGTTTCCAACAGGTTTGGTTTCAAAACCGCCGCGCTAAATGGCGACGCCAAGTGAAACAGGAAGCAGAGGAACATTCGTTTAAACTCAGAATGATGTTCCCTAGCAAATATCAAGCAACAACAACGAAAACAACAGCACTGGACCTAGATGAACTTCGTACACTCTGCTTAAACATATTCCGTTTCATCTCCTATAAGGATGACAGAGATGTAACCAGAAAATCCGTGGAAATAATATAAAAATATATTGATAATCTCAATCAAACGAAATTTTATATATATTTTGGTTTGAAGAGGAATTCGGAGCTGGGAGTTTATTCAATGTTTGTTGTGAAACATTCATGAATGTCCAATTCAGACTGTTTAGCAAACAAGATTCCAGATTTTTTGGAGACAAAATTATCAAAGAAGATGAAGTACCAATTCAGGGAGAAGAATAAATTGAAAACAACATTACCATTCCACGTAGAACTGGTTCAAAGATCCAGTGACTTGACACACAGCTGTAATCATTTCTCTAACACGCGATAAACTTCAGAATGAGGTTCTGGATACTGGGTGCGGTAGTAGGAATCGTATAGATGAGTGAGCGAATTCGAATACAGCAAGCATGTACATGGAAAAAGAACTGGCGACAGTCAAAGAGCAGTAGGGGTACTACAATGTAACCGAGTGGCTAGTTGTGCAGCGAGACTAACGATATTAGAATAAATGTGCAATTGAGTTGCTTGGAGTACGCTGTCCATTGTCTGAAGATGTCATTTCGTTCCGAGTGCTTCTACAATATGGGGTGCGTAGCGCAACAGTGGGATCCGTTCCACATAAGCCATATTTGGGAATCTGTTGATGAATTTTGTTGACCGGCAGTGTGAGATAACATATTTGAGCCATACATTCCGAGCTTGCGATGCGCAGTTCACGGCATGTGCGTGTTGATCACTGAGAGCAAAGTCCCGATAAATGTTTTGAATTTCTATCGCAGCTTCCCTAGTAGCCAAGAACGATGATTTTAAATAAAATCAAAATGCAGGCTGTTATTTAATTAAACACCAAAAATCGAAGAATTTTTTTCTAACAGCGTACACCTCAAAACTGGATGCACAAACTATTGAGATGGCATGTTCATTTTCAGCAACTTGCAATTTATATCGTAGGTTAATCCTCAACGGTCACTGATAAATTTCACCCAAGTCTTTTTACATCCGCAAACAGTCTGCAGTGCATTCTATCCTCACCCAAAACTAAAGCGAGAAAAAAACCGTGTATGAAACCCTTCGTGGTGGGTAGTTCATGAGAACCAGGAAAATAATTGGCCCACGTATAAAATCTTGCTGTATCCCACTTGTGACTCCCGAATATTCTACTGTTCGCATTTTACTATCATAGCAAAAACTTTTACAACACGATGAGCTGTACGCTAACGTCCATCAGTCATATATTTTGCAACAGTGCACTGTGATCCACCCGACACATGTTTCTATTGTAAAACCGTTCCGGCCAGTAGCATAATAATCTTATTAGAACAATAAGATTTTATCTGTTTTCTATACGAGAGCGTGAGTGCAAGAGTGAATGAGGTCGATTTTCAAACGTGACTGAATCACCTTAGATTTATGGGTGTTAAAAGTAACTTCTTCGCATTTAAACATGCTAATAATGCATGCAGCCATTCTCAGTGGCTCTGATTCCACTGAAAGATTTTCAGAAATTGGCGAATACAATCTTTTTATAATACCTACACAAATTGATGACGAAAGGCCGCAATACATCGTGGCACTTCAGGGCTTACTTAGAATCAAAAGTACAACAGATGATAAAAGTGGTCAATTGCAAAGTCAAGTTAGCAAACACCACGGCGGTTAATTCCCGTGGTCGAATCTCTTAAGCTGATTGATTTGGCGGCTTTAGTTTGTAAACTGTGAGGTCAGTCCGATACGTGAATGCGAGCTCAGTCATTACGATTCAAGATAATTCAAGGTTTTAATGGTCCAAAAAGCAGTTGAATTATGCACTAACCTTAAGGTGGAATTAACGTAATCAGACGCACATAAGAAACATGCACAGGATGCTTTCGACAAAAATAGACAGCGTTGATCGAAATTGTATAACGATGAAAACTTGAAGTGTTTTTGACTTCAGAGTATCCTATGAGATATTGTAGCGAATACAAAAGCGCGGATAAAGAGAATTTGCGATAAATGACACGCGGTATCATCATTGTTACGGTGTGCGGAAAGCGAATGCAACATGCACGGGATTATACGGAGTAGGAATATTGTTTTAAATCAACTAATATGAGGTGTATGGTTGTTTTCATGCATGAAAATAGCTTGGACGATCAAGGATACGTAGTAGGCTGATACAATTGCGCAACAAGTGATTACAGTATACGGTCGCGATGGTCTTACCCAAGTTTATGATATATTATGATGATGATGGAAATGGTCGGATGGTAAATCTTTCGAAAATACGTTTCAAAATGGCTAGGGTGGACAGTTTTCTCGAATCATACCATCAAATGCTACGTTTTCAGGATGCCAGGAATCCAAACGGTCAACTATTTCTCCTCAAATGTGGTGACCCATTCTGTTAAAAATAAATCGTTTTCATACATGAACGGAAGGTCGATTCCTGATGAATAGGATGAGACATTCGAAATTAATACCCGGAAGGGTTCGAGTTTGCAAATATCTACAGCACAAACAAAATGTTCAGGTGCAAAGATGGTTTTCCTAATACTAAGGAATGTATTCATAGCTCATCGATCGCATCGGAAATACTCCTTTGGAGAAGACTTTGAAAGATTACAAGCGTATCGGTTATAGATCAATGATTCATATGTATGAAATACAACTATGAGAAGATGACATTCGAATAGAGCGCGTTGGGTTGCTGGCTCAGAAACTACCAGAAATACTTGTCCGATTAGATTGTTCCAAAGATATTACACAAGAAAATTACAGGACAATGAAACTCCAAGCGAATATAGAAACGCGACAATTGTGGAAAGCTTAACAAAGGTCAACTGCGGCTTGTAACAAAACAACACGTGAGTTCTTTTATTTTTCGTCCGCTTAATAGTTCCCGAATCTCGCGAGTCACAATATGTTTATAGCGGGTAAATTAACATGCGGCGATATAGAGATACGAAATATTGATTCTACATAATCTCTCTTAACTAAATAGCTGTTCATACAAGTTTAACAGAAATGTAGCAGAACGAACTTTCCAAGTCGCTAGATCATTATTTAGACAGTACAACGTTTGAGGAATTTTACAAATAAACACGACGATATAATTAACGACATATATTGAGCAAAATATATACAGTAAGCGCAACACTCGGCTAGGTGAACACATTTCACACGGGGAACATTTCATGAATTATTTGCTACATCATCCAAATCACACGGCTGCTGGCAAAATGAAACGATTTCAAAGTAATCGGATAAAATTGAGAATGACAATTGTTCGAGGAAAAAATACAATGGAAGCAAAGATTCATTGAAAGTCCGGTCGTTGAACATCACACAGAGGTGGACGGATCGTGAACGGGTCGATCGGTTATCAGGATGTCTAAGCGAGGCCGCTTGCCAGGCGGCGGCAAAGGTTCGGAATGTGCGGTGACGGAAAATTTTGCGAGCGGATCCAAGAGACCTGAAACATGATCAAAACAGTGTGAAAAGAAAAGTATGCAATATTACAATGACTTGGATAAAAGGTACGGGTTATTAAGAGAGAAGGGGTGCTGCGTCGTCAGTCAATGGTCTAAATTAAAACGCGACGCGACGTCCATACCACAATTCCCGGATCGATTGGCTGCAATACACTATCTAATCCAAGAAATCACAAACCTGGATCTAACTGCAAGTGGGCTGGTCTACTGACAGGTTGCCTGGCCAAGCGATATATAGTGGCAGCGAGAACCCGGCGTGTTCTAGCCCACAGCTCAGTATCGTTGGTAAAACAAATTACGACGGTGTTGCCTGTACACAATGGTATGGTATGAAAGCACAAGCCTGATCCAGACAAAATGCCACACAGTCAGACTACACGTGGGCTAAGATATTGTCAGGTTGCCCAGGCCTAGACCAATATGAGAATGCAAAAAGAATAGGAAATGGTAGTGAGACTCCAGCCTGTTTCAGCATGCAGCTCACTACATGTGACCAATCAATTTAGCACGGTGTTAGCCGCACAGCACTGAAGTACTGCACCATTGCGCATCCGTGTTAGCCTGCAAAATCTAACACAATGGTACTTGCATTAGTTGTGTGTGACTGTCGCCATGGATGGATTACCCTGCCCCACAATAAGACGACCCATGGACGTCACTATCCACTTCTGTTCCCACCTGAGAACACCGTAGACGGTACGCTGTATTAGGGCATTTATATCTACTACACCGTTGACGATCAGGTCTTTATCTGAACACATTTAGCCTGTGGGTTCGCCAACGGACGAAAACGGATAGGAGATAATCCACTGCATCCACTGCACTGGCTCAAAAAAGATATGAATGTAATGGCAGTTATAACACTAATAACAGTGACGGGAATCAAGACAAACACTAATCGCAAGCCACAAGGCAGATAACGCGAAGTAGTATCACGCTCATTAGAACCGATGGATGACAACAAGACTCATCTGAGTTAGCGAAAAACCAACCTCAAAAAGCGAACGTACAGAAATGAAGAAAAACTAATTAGCACGACAAAGTTAAATAGGATGACTATGTGTGATAGGATATTAAAACGTACTTCCCATACGCGCGGCGTCCTGAAAAACTCCGAAAGAATTGTGGCACATGGAGGCCAGATAACGGTCTCTGTCACACGACAAAACGTCTTCATGGTTGGCGAAAGGTCTTTTACATTGACGATGCGAAGCACTAGGGCAAATGGCTGCTTCAACCGCTGTATGAAGAAACAAAGAACGTAATCGTGAGCAAATGCAACAAACGTAAACAAGAGCTCGCGCTTACATTTGCATAGTGTAATTTACGCGCAGAATGGTAGTGAAAACAGGCGCAGTTTTTAAGCAATGTGGGCCAAGCCTAATACCCTCAGAGGTTTCCTATTGGGGGAAATATGACTGAATTTAACTCTCCACTATTAAGTGAGAGAAAGTATTCCGTCGAATAACGACCTACAGGGGAATCCACATCACCTGCACTTGTTAACAAAAGCGGAGATCAACGCAGGCTAAACGGGCCTGATAATGCGGTCTGATAAAGCAAAACTCACATGAGCAAGCAGAACATTGATATAAGTATAAATCCGAAAAATAAGACACGCTTTCATGTACGGGTTACGGAACGGCACTGAAATTTGAGAAGGATGCAGCCGAGAGCTATCGACAATTTTCCTTGCTTGTTAGACTGTACGATTTTCAGGGCCTTCATGTTGAGTCCGGTCCGTATCTGGCCAATATTTCAGTGGCGCGATCTGAGTTGGGGGTGGTACACTGAATGGTGTTCGGAATGCTATCGTTTAGCACCGGCTCTGTATGACTTGATCAATGGACTGTGTGCATGTCATCTTTTAAATGTAGGTCGCTACCGAAGAATCGAGTGAATATAGTTGAGGTGCGTGTTCGATTATGTTAGCACATTGCAGTGATGCTCTGGAGACAATGATCGTTGAGCAGTTGGTATGAAAGGACAAGCCTGATCCAGGCAAAGTGCCGCACAATCAGAGACTGCGGCAGTTATTCGCCATTTTTCCAGCAATCCAATCGTAGACAAGGAGAGTGAGACCTTTAAATAGACATGACTTTGCAACATGCTGAATCTGTCGTACCATGCATAAAAGTAAATATCAAGTTTCATTTTTGCCTGACATTCTCGGAACGCGCAAAGGCCTTTCACAAGTATGTTCAAGTAGTCGAGCCAGAGAATTTTTATGCGAGACTGGATCGACCGATCGCATGATCGCAACCGTATCAAAAGTGACCGTACTCGATATATCATTTTCATCTAGCACTTGTGACAAGCAGTTTAATTTGCTGCAAGTAAATAGTCTGTGTTGTACACATCATCATCATCATCACCATAAAGCACAAGTGTGGAGCCAGTCAAAGTACCAATAAATAGGAAGTAGGAAAAGCACGTAAGCAAGCGCGTGAAAAAAGGAAAGCAGGCGATCGGAATATGTAAAAGCAAAAGCGCAAAAAGCACCTTTTACGTAGTTTCACTGCATGCAATTTTTTGTTCGTTAAATGTAATATAATAATAGTATACCGGATGAAAGATTAGGACACACAATAAAATACACTGGCGCCACTGACTTCGGTTTGCAGCCATATCTCGTAAGGTTTCCAGCCAACTATTAGGCGGATCTTTTGGACCACACCGAGACAAACGAATACGCTCAACTGAGCCTAGCGCTACGGTGCGTTTCTTCATCCCAACGCGCCACGTCATGGACTGACCAACCGGTCGTTTCTCCCAGCTTATCAAAGGTTCTACGAATAAGGCGCGGTACGGTAAACGGTGAGTAGGCATTCTTAAAACATGTTTCAACCATCGCAAACGAGCAAGCATCAACATTTCTCTCAGTCATTGGACACTTGGTCCTAACACCCGATTACAGACATATATATTTGTAACGCGATGCTGCCACCGAATGCGAGCAATCCAACTCAGGCAGCGGGTGTTGTACACAAGAATCTATAAGGCGTGTACCATTGCAAGTCCTGGCGATCACGTAGAACGTTCATATTACCAGCTAGAATAATATTACACGAACATAGAATTGTGCTGAGTTCATCGCATGAGACATCTTCGCAATCATCAATGTTGAAACTAGTCGAGGCATACGTAACGCGTACGGACAATCAGTGATTACCCTGAGTTAGAGAGGTTGTACAACTAGTGGTCTCTAGTTCAATATTTACGTATCGACGCATATGCGCCTGTTTGATACGAGAAAAAAAAAACGTATCACCTGATTAGCACAATAAAGTGCATGGTAGAAAGGTTTGACATGCTAAGTTAGCTCAACATCGATGTATCGCAAGCGCGACTCTGGTAAGTGACAAAAATCGATAAACAATCGATAGATTGAAAAAATTCATAGCAGCTTACTAGTCTGGTTGTCGTACGCACCGCCCATTTTCCACATCTCTATTCACGCACATATAATCGGTTTATAGAAGTAACTTTGAGTCTTGGAGGTGTTAAACTTTGAATAGATTCTTCACTGTTGTTTAAGACTTCAGGAGCCAAAAAATTGTTTAATAAAATGAAAGGGAGTCAGAAAAAAGATTGAAGAATAGAGATAGTAGTGGCTAATGTTTGCTTATCCGCACTGTTGTTATAGATAAGGTGATCCGATTTATAATACGCGATGGACGACTTGTTTCATGCTATTATGGTGTTAGAACTATACAGGTTGCAGAAAACTCACGGTTAGCGACCGAATTCTCCGGCTAAGAAGACGAATTTACAGGGCAGTGTGTTGAGACTGAGTTCATCTAGAATTCATTTGTCTGCATTCAAAGATTGAGTTGCTGTGTGGGTGCCCGAATAAGACCACATAGTATGGAATAGAACAAACCACAAGGCGAAAACAGGCGGTGATTCGAACCTTTCTTCCAAAGTATCAAATGATTCTCTATCAATTCGTGACTAATAATGTCAGCAGCAGTAGCTTACATGAGACTTACATGGAATATTGAATGCATGGAAAAACTTTCGCAGAACATAGCGAACATTCATCTGCGAGTAGAACTTAAACTACTTGTAGCTTTTTAACTTCTGTGTGATTGGCTCCAGAAGTGCATTAGCCAATTTCATTGATATGCTGAATTACGACAACCCACGCGCGTCGATCAGAGGCGAGATCGCTCCAGATCGTGAACACCTTTGAACGCCGTCGAGAGAAGCGGCCCCACAAAATCCACATAATCCATCGCAGTCAACAACCAGGTCTTCAATTGACCATCGTAACACCGATGTCATTACCGGTGGGTTTATAGTTTCGTTTCAATGTAAACGGAGTGCGATGGTATTCCGTTACAGTGTTCCGTATCCTCAAAATCAGTGGGTGGAGAGGGCCAGTTTAACTGCGCCTCAAGATGTTCTGTCCGTCGCTCCATGCGCCTGTGCATGTTAAAAACTGGCAAACCATCTGCTTCACGTATTAGCTCATTGATGCCTCGTCGCCACTTCCAGTATTTCTGATGAGTTGGAGAGAATTAGCAGAAACCCAGTGTTAAGCAACACGGGAAGTCAGCCAACAACTATTCAACGAGGCTGTTTCCAAACAGGTTTGCATCCCACTCCATTGTTCATCGATATTATTTTTGGGAACTGTAGAAAGATGAAAACTAAATTGGCCCGAAACTCCCCGAGAACCGGGAGATCGTTTAGCCTGGCAACGTTTCTACGTTTCCCGCCAAAACACATCGAGAGCTTAGCACAGACTAACGCACGATCTGACTCTAGACAGGTGTCCCAGTATGAAGGGCAATTTTGCACACTCCCTGTGCAAGAGTAGCCAATAGCAAGTTGGTCAATTTGCGTGAATAAAGCCGCTTATGGAGATTTCCAGATGGAGCAGTGACGCTTCGAATGGCGGAAGTTAGTGCTGGCGAGGTAGAGTCTGTGCTTTGAGCACAAGCTAAGCGATCTTTCACCGTTGTCATTACGATGACAATCGTGACCAAATCGTCCACCCACGAAATGCTCGTTTAAGGATAGACGGCTTACACGTGCGTTCATGTCCCCAGCTAAGACTACGATGTCACTCCTTCACACAAGTCTAATGAGTTCTTGTAATTTTCCATAAAACTCATCCTTGGCAAGTTCAGAGGTACAATTAATCTGTGCATAGGCAGCAACTACAAACAGGTTGCGGGATCGGCCTTTCTTGCACGAACTCAGTAGTCTTACTGCACAAAGTTAAGTGTCGACTGAGATCCAGTCTAACACTGCGACCTCAGATCTTACTCAAAACGATTCTGACAGGAGCATGAACAGATACCATGGCGTCGTCAACAGTGGACAGGCGTAGATAGTGTGAATTGCGTAAGTTCGAATGATTAGACGAACGCGTGACAGAGCTAGAGTTACGTATGCGTGTTTCCGACAAACAACATACATCGACATCGAGGCTATGAAGTGTGCGAGCCAAGGCTGCCTGTTGTCCGTACCGGGAGTAAGAACGCTCTGGAGGCATTTGAAGCAGGCAAAATATTTGAAGTGGCTAAATTTGGGGATTTCGATGAACAAGCGGTACTTCTGTCAGGGCTGCCCAAAGAACTACACAACGGAAAATAGTTATTAAAAAGATTTCCATGCAGTGTGAGATCATCGAAAGTATTGTTAACAGAGAGCAAGGCGATTGAGAGCACGGGATCTGTCATTTTTACCTTTAGTTTCATAGTTGCCTGTGGGCGCAATACTACCGGTGTTCCAAGCCGAAGTAGGGGGTTGGCTTAGGGGGCCCCACCCGGAGCCTTTGGTCAAAAAGCCTGAACCACAAGGCAGTGGGTTGAGACTGAGTTTGTCTGACCTTTATCCATCGACCTTCCGGGTATCAGTAGCTCTGGTGGCATAAAAACGAGACTAACCAGTATAGCTCAATAGGTCATGGAGGTACACAAACCATCGCATAATGTTAAGGTCCAGTCTCTTCGCGACACTGGGCGCAACATATGGACAAATTAGAAACCGCTTAAAGAGAAGGCATAGCGTGAACTCGATCAATCCGCGGGAATGATGGTGAACGGACAGACAACCCGCATGAAAACCAAAGAATTCTAACTAAAAGACGCTTCAAAAGAAATTTTGCTGATGTCATCTGGCGTAATGACGAAACGACCAACAGATATTTCAGTTTTTAGACCGATCCCAGATTTGCTCCAGAGGGTGCTTTTCAATTTTAAAAAGGCGTTACGCGCACGATTAGCCCATAATGTCACGTTATCATTCGCGTGTCCATTGGTCAATATATTGGACCCGAGCTACATGAAGGCTGAAGCAGATTCAATAGCAGAACAATGGACAGTTAATTTTGGACAAATTGTGCATTGGTAAAAGAAAATGACTTGATTCTTGTGGTGTTTATCTCGATACCGACGTATGCAGCAATCCAACTAATGTGGTTTTAGGGCGTCTGCAGCATTTCAGACGACATCATCAGCGTAGCCGATATTGGAGATCCAGAGATCCATCGAAACTCGAATCCTTTGGTTTAATCTACGGTTCATAATCCAGTCGACTACATAGTTGAACAGAAATCGCGATAACGGACAGCTGTGACTAACCCATGTGTGCAAATTAATTAATTAATTAAATTACGAGAACCGGAGCCGAAGTAGAGCTGTAATTGGCTTTAGTTAGGCTAACGATCGAACGTTTGTACTTAAACGACGCGTTACTTGACGATATATGCTCACAAGTTATGTAATTTGACATTTCGCGAATGAATTTTGTATCATCCCATCAGATCCTTTATAATTCAGATGACAAGTCTGAAGACTACGTGATGTTTCAACTTGATTTCGTTCTACTACACTTTTGGGGAATTTTTAGTGAGGTAGTGATAACAGTCATAGGACAGCACAGGTACCGCACTCGAGAACACGTATGAATATATAACTTTAGGAATGAGTCCATCAAGAGGAATATAAACCAACCTGCATACAGATGGTACTTTAAAAAATTATATAAGTTTTACCTGATTTTTCATCGAGAAAAGCCATTTTCGTCAATCTTGTGTCCGCCTTTTTGTATCTCGCATGGCGACAGCGACCAAGGCAAACTCGTTTAGATCGCGAGGTACGCTTGGAGCGTTTTAGACCACCACGATGGTGATAAGGTGTAACCGTACAATATTCGAGTTCATGTGAGAGCAAAATTTGCAAAGGTACAAAACGCGCCCCGTCTAGATTCTCAGCGCAAGGTGTCGCGATACGATAGACCAGATCACGCAGCTTCAAACGCATATAATTGGAGCCAGAAAACTTCCCACTGCGCACAGCGGATTCTAGCGAACGTTGTGAGCCTTCAATGAAGTGAGAACAGACAGGATTGGATGGTAAATGTAGTACTATAATGCGAGTAACAATAATGGTATTTCTAAAAATCGAGCAATTATAAACGGCTAGGGGTCGCGGTTAAACAGTGGATAGAACGTTCGACTTTCAGTGAGACGGTCCAGGTTAAAATTCCATCGTGGTTGCATATTTCGAATAGGTGCTTAAACCGCACCCTAAACATGCCCAGGTGAAAAAGGGGTGCCAACAATAGTTGGAATAAAAATTGCAATAGTCTATCACCACGTCTGTTGATTCAAATGAAGAATATTTCAACAAAAAAACGAATATATTTCAAGGCTCACTGAACCTGATTTTACTGTATCCACCTGACGACGGCAAACAGCCAGAAACCGGTAGTGGTGTGTAAGGGATGGGGATGTGAGCAACACATTACTTTGAATATATTTCCTGTTTTATTCAGTACGTAGCTATAATGATTTCGCGTATTTCACATAAATAATCAGCTTTTTAACCGTTTATTGACATAGAGCATCATTTGCTGGCATACGCAGTACGTAGCCATGATGCTCTACGTCAGTAAATGGTTGAAAAGCTGACTATTTAGACAAAATGCGCGAAAGTACAGGCTCGGATTCAGACAGTTGAAAACGTAGATAGCCACAATTGGATCAAAGCAATCAAACAATACTGTGCAAAAAACTTGTCAACTTGTCGACAGCATGTAATCGTTGGCTCCCGCGGTCGAAGTCGACCACAGAAGTACACCTGAAACATTTTTCTATCAGCGAATACATTCCTGTGTAGAAAGAAACAAAATGATAGACTGGTAACCGTTATTCGGACGAGTTCCGAAAACATATGCTGCATTCGTTCGATTGGTGACGGTCAACCGTCAACTAATGGCTTAAATTAACAGCAACACTTCTTCTGCAAAATGATGTCGCTTTGAATATTATCGACGAAGCGATCGAGCAAGAACTCAAGATTTTCATTAGTAAGGATCAATATCCACAACAGGCTCAGACAACCTAAAATTAACTTTTCAGATATCAACTCTCAGTGGAGACGATTGTGAAAAGTGTATTTCCATGATCCAACCAGCGCCTGTCACACCAAGTAGGTTGAACAGGGTATATAGAATATTCACCGCCTTCTTCATTCACGTAACGTTCAACGTACGATGAATCTCCCTCGGATAAAACACAATCAGCTTTCGCCATGCGAGCGCAAGTGGACAAAGCTTAAATAGAATCAGATGTCGGCATCGTTTGTTGACCTGTATTTTCTTTTTCATACCTGTCTAGGCCTGGGCAACTTGACAGTATCTTAGCACACGTGCAATGTGTGATGAGGCACTTGGATCAGACTTGTGCATTCATAAATACATAAACTTGTTTGTTGATACAAATCAAGGGTAATATTCTAAGTAGACGGAGTCTACTTAGACGCCATAAGTTTAGTATGAGTAGCCTATATTCATTATCTTTAACGCGGCTCGGTCAGTATTATGATGGATGAATCGCTGCGTTAGATTAGTCAATGAGTTGTTCGTAACCTAACAGTCGGGAAAACAGAACAAGACCGGAATGGAACGTTGATCGAGAGTTCAGGGTCCAAGCGCCCAATGAGTGCAGTTCACACTTCGTCGGTGATTTCAATGCTGATTGACATTTAGAACACGAGTGAACCAGGTTGTCAATGTGTGAATCCATAAAAGGCCTGTACACGAAGCTGTGGGCTATCGCCTTCATACGATTTATCCCGTATGACGTGTGTGGAATTGTTTGAGAGCTGCCAAGTGGAGTTTTATTCTGAATTACTACTCTATCCGAAAACATGAGAAACTCATCCACGATTGAAAGGGCATGCTGATGCTGTCGGAATTGTTGTAGGTCTGAGTCTTACACAGTTTACGGCCATCTGGATTTACGATATTCAAATACCTTTTGGAGTACGGGATCTTCCAATGTTGCCTCTCGGATTTGGTCAACTGTTACCGATAGCTTCGTCGTGGTGGTGGAAAGCAAACAGTTTACGTAAGCTTCCAGAGTTGTTTGGACCACCATATCTTCTTCTATAGTACTCTCTGTTATCGGCCTTGAGAGTGCATCGGCTTGTCCGATTTAACCCGATGGAGATGTACATAATGTCGAAATTGAAGCCCAGTAGGATGGTTGACCATCGTTGTAGTAAGTTTGCTGTGTAGACAGGAATGCACTTTTTGACACACAAATGACAAGCAACGGTTTATGATCCGTCTGCAGTGTGAATTTCCGGCCATATAGCATCTTATGAAATTTCTTGACCGCGAACATGGTGGCAAGCGCCTCTTTCTCGAGTTGGTTGTAATTCCGTTACGGTGCTGTGAGTGACGGTGCTGTGTGCGCAATGGCTTTTTCGGTTCCATCCTTGAAGAGATGCGAGATAACTGCACCGATTGGATAGCTGAAAGCGTCTGAGGTCAGAACGATTGGCAGCTTTTTTCGTTATGTGTTAGTAGGAGGTCTGAGGTCAGCATCGATTTTATCTTCTCGAAAGCTTGTTGGGTCTCCTCTGTATGTATGTATGTATGTATGTATGAAAGCACAAGCCTGATCCAGGCAAAGTGCCGCACAGTCAGAGACTGCACGTGGGCTAAGATACTGTCAGGTTGCCCAGGCCTAGACAGATATGAGGGAGTAAATAGAAATATAAATGGTAGTGAGACTCCAGCGTGTACTCGCATGCAGCTCACTACCGTTGGCCAATCAATTTAGCACGATGTTAGCCGCACAGCACAGAAATGCGACATCCTTCTTCAGTAGGTCGTTGATAGGGCCTCTTAACTCATGCATTGATGATTATTTATCCACCTGGTGGTGGCATATTCTGAATTGCATCAATGTTTGATGTTTGAGAACTTCCTATATAAGATCACGTAGTTCATACACATTTGATTCGACTATGATTATATCATCGAGGTAACCAGCTGTATAGGGTAAACCTTGGATCATGGTATCCATGATCTGTTGGCAGATAGCAGGTGCAGTCTTGACACCAAACTGTAAGTGTTAGCATTGGAAGAGACCACGGTGAGTGTTGATGGTTAATAGTTCACTTGATTCTTCCGCAACCTCAATCTGTAGGTAGGCTCCCGCAGGTCCAGGTTTGCAAAACGCTGACCACTATTCAATCTGGCGAAGAGATACTCCGGGAGAGGTAGTGGGTATTGATGATCTGCCAAGAATGTATTGAGACCAGTCAAATAATCAGCACAGACCCTCAGACTGCCGTTCGGATTTTGACGATCACAATTGGTGCTGCCCATGCTGAGTAGTTCACGAGCCTGATTACTCCAGCGGTTCGCAGTCTGTCAACTTCTTCATCGACGCTTTCCCTAAAGAATAGGCTACGGGACGTTTGGGACGAGATGTTGGGTTCGCATTCGGTGTCAAAATCCGCTTTGCTGAAGTTAGGGTCACCGTAAGATATTTCTGTCGATTTCTTACATCTCGTGAAAGGTCGCGAAGACAGGATAAGGCTGATAATTATTATTATAGGAAAGATTGAACACAAACTTCTTATTAAAACAAATCGCCTCGCAGTAATTTTTCTGTTGCACACCTAGCATCAGTGTTTCTTCATTGGGCAATAACGCACAAAGTGCCATTCGCCACATCGCCAACACTTGGATAGGGACATGGCGACTTGAACGCCTCGTTTATCAATCTGACGGCTACTGTGGTGCTTGAGGGTTAACACCACCAGCACGTTCTGGAGTGGTTTTTGTTCGACCAACGCAGTATTACGCTTCAAATTTGGCGATCGCTGGCATTCCGTTGTGATGACATCAGGTTGATGTTCGGGTCTAGGCTTGCCTAGGCATGGGAAACTCTGTCTAGGCCTGGGAAACCTGACAGTATCTTAGCCCACGCACAGTCTCTGACTGCGGCACTTCGCCTCGATCAGATTTGTGACTTTATGCATTCATGCATGATGTTCGGGTCTTGATCTAATTTCGACAGTAGTTTCGTGCAAACGCCTTGGTCTTTCTCTGACTGCAAACCAGCGATAGAAACTGGTCTTCAGTCATATCTTTGAACTTGAACCGTTCACATGCTCTATTAACTTGCATCGCATACGTCAAAAAATCATCACAAACCTTGACCAATTCCATGCAATTAAATTTCTTATTAAACAAAGACGGATCGCAAAAACTTTCCTCTGACAACTGTACAATCTGATCAAAAGTAAATGAACTGCGAGATTTCGGCAAACTGAAGTTGATGAACTTCTCATGTTCCAACGTGCCCAGTTTTCTCAGCAGCAGTCGTGTTTTTTATCATCATCAGCGTTGTTGATAAATCGGATTGCAAAATATCCTTGAATCTCCTGAACCAAGATTCGAAGGTGAATCCTCTTTCTCGGTTGTAATTGAATTCGGGAATACTGTTGATGGTTTAATCTATCGCTTGGCTCTGTACATCAGCTTTCTTGTCTTCGGATTGGACACTCCGATTTTTCAAAGAGTGTGCATCAAACGAGCTTGAGATTCTTCAAATTGGCGTTGCTGTCGCTGAAGTATTGAGTATGTATGTATGAAAACACAAACCTGATCCAGGCAAAATGCCGCACAGTTAGAGACTGTACGTGGGCTAAGATACTGTAAAGTTGCCCAGGCCTAAACAGATATGATGAAGGAAACAGAAAATAGAGATGGAAGTGAGACTCCAGCGTGTTTCAGCATGCAGCTCTCTACCAGTGGCCAATCAATTTAGCACGGTGTTAGCCGCACAGCACATAAGCACTGAAGTATTGAGTTCAATCCTTCTGCTGTGATTGCTCTCTCCGTCGCCAAAGTCAGGAATATTCGATTAATAAATTTGCTTAACTGATTGAACGCAGTGTCAGAATAAGATGGGACAGAAACAATATTGTGATTGAGTAACAATTGAAGAAATTTAAAATAGCAACAAAAGCACACCTTTTAAAAATTGATCTAGTGTAGACAGCGTATCGAGCAGGGAGCAAATATCAGCGCATCTATCTATTTTTCCTTTGTATAGCCGGCAAACGGCAGCAGCAGCCAATGAAAAATAATCCCAAATATTGTGAGCGATTTGGTTTTCCTCAGATACTTCGATTGGCAAAACAGTGGAAGACCAGAAGGGTGTATCAGACGAGGCCATTATGCTCTGAAACAAAATACCATTATTCAATAGACTAATAATTGACTGACGATAAATATTTGTAATAAAAAATCATCAGATTGTAAAATCGTTCTATAAACAAACGTATGAATTTGAGCAAGGTATCATTAACAAGAAGAGCAAAAAATTATGTAGCAAAAGGCATTTTAGGTTAAATTATACATGTTTGGTTGATTACGGAAGGTGCAGCTCGGAATTATGAATACAAAAGTGAAACGCCATTGACAAAAAGGAATTTCTTGCTGGTCTACCGGATTACACCCAACCCCAACGTACCTCGAGCCATATCACCTGCGGAAGTCATGTTAAGGCAAATACCTAGAACAATAGTCGATCCCATGCGACCAAACAGGATGGAGTGTAGCGATAAAAATCTCGAAACTGAAGCCCAATACAATAGACATCACGGTGCAAAACGCCGGAAATTCATCATCGGACAAAATGTCCTCGCCAAGGATTACCGTGATGATAAGATCAGATGGACCCCAGGAATCGTTAGCAAGATCATGGGTCGTTTGTTACGAGATAATAGTTGGAGAAGAAAAATGGGTACCACATGCAAAATGGAATTCTCTATGTATGCGGAAAACTGGCTGAATTCAACTACAAAGCTCCAGAACAAGGAAAGCCAGTGGAAGTAGAGCCCCTCTCAAATTAATTCACAGGAATGCAGACCAATTAGGCGGACCGATCGAACTCGTATTCCAGTAACCCACGTTAAAGTAGATCCAAAACGGAAAACTTACAAAACCCGAACTCAAATGAGGAGATGTTAGGAGGGTATCATTCTAACGAATAAAACAAGTCGGATTACCTGATTTACCAAAGTTTGCATCGAAGAGAAATTGCTGTTGGGTCAGCTAAATTGTACCTTAGCAACAAACCCCCATCTTAACTGCATTCAAATTGACTGACTCGCCCATGACAACCAACATATATCGTTCCCACTATGCACTTTCCCATGATTATTCTGTATCCTCACACGTTCACTCTGTTGTTGCCATATAAATACAAACCATATCCGCGGTACAAACGCACTCACAGGCGCTTGGACCTTGGACTCCCGATCAACGTTACATTTTGGTCAAGTTCTGTTTTCCCGACTGTTGAGTTAAGAACAACCCATAGATTGATAGAACGCAACGACAGTCTCTGCTTCAACATCGAAGATTCATCCATCATAACAAAAAGAGAAAGCTTATTGCGATGATTCACTAAATCAGCTTTTCTCGGTATACGTATCTCCTGTCGCTAATTTTCTGTTACAGGTGCTGTACTAATGTTCCAGAAAAGTATATCTTTTGAAAGGGCCTGTTTGAAATAGTTTTAAAAACTATTATTTCACATACGGGATTGTGAGTCGAATGCTTCGAAAGAATTTTCGCGGATGAGGTCATTTAGTTTGATGACAGAACGTTCGCAATCAACCATATCACCTCGGAGTACAAGTATAACCTACAGGATCTATGCTCACTGCAATCCCTAAATGTTTGCACCTATATTACACAACATCTACTACAGAGCTGCTAAAATAGCGTTCTCTACCTGTCATAGGAAATAAACAATCTAAATGACTCCAGAAGTGAACTGTGCTAAACTTTATATTTTATAGTACGGGTGAAACAGGGAATGTAGCAGAAAGCAATGAATGACTACAACCTTCCACACTGGAAAACGCTATACAGGCTTGGCAGCCCAGGCTATGCAAAGATGTATCCCTTCTCGAAAAATCCCACCGACGTGCGACAAACCTGTCCGTGGTATGCACAACATGTCTTATGAGGAAAGATTACGCAGTTTAGATATATTCTCCGTTATTTACCGTCTTCATCGCGGTGACATGTTACTTACCCACCGGATCTTGACTGACCCCTGACATTCATGCAACTTCCTATTCGTTCATCTCCGAGCACTAACCTCCGAGGACATCAACTCAAACTGTTAAACCAAAAGAGTAGGCTTGAATGTCGACACAGCTTTTTCTCCGTGAGAGTTTTCAGTCGGTGGAACACTCGCCCAGGCACGCTTTTTGAAGCCGCTTCTTTCGATCCATTTAAAGGTATCCTCAATTCCCATCTCCAAGAAATCTCTTATTCTCAAAACACATGTACCCGTGAACACTATTACCAATTTTTTTTAAAACCCATACAGCATTTTTTAAACTCACTAGCTCGTAGCTACGGTAAGTTCTCTTTCTGTGCTATTTGCGTTTTCGTCAAAACCCGTTTCATCGCTCTTCCGGAACCCAGTATCGTAGATCCGAACGAAGGCGGTTTCAAATGACTTCGAAGGATGTCGTGGGTAGCTGTGCCCCGGGTTGAAGCCCTGTCTGTCCAAATGCTACAAAAATCCATTGATGGTGCAGGCTAAACGCGAATGCGGCCCGATATAAGGCCTTGGAACGCTCAATCTACTATGCGGTTTGTACAAGCTATTAGCTTCTTATACCGTAATGAATTATTGAACCATTGAATAGGATTTTTTAACTTGTGGAATGATGTTGAGGTTATTGAAACCAACTCCGAAAACCGGTTAAGGCAATTCGTGGACAAGGTATTGCCTAAAATTACTGGGAAGATGTACAACACTGGACAAGATATCTTCATCTGATGTTCTTCTAGAATATGTTGCTGAGTGGAAGAGATTGGTGTAACAAGGGCTTCGCCCAGGTGTCTAACAAGAGGTTGTCAAGAGGAAGCAGAACCTTTTCAAGTGAATTCAATCCTTACAAACTAGTGCGTTAGAGACTTGACCATATTTCACATCTCATGAGTTTTGAGAGGCGCGTCATCGGACAGTGGAACTGAATTCCGAACAACGTTGTGCACAGCAATTCGTTGAAGGATTTCAAAACGTATTTGGATGAATACTTTGGTAACTCGTATTTTTGCGACAAAATTACACATAACAACGCTTGGTGATTTACCTTAACTTTCGTTGTATATTTGCATAAAACTCCGATGAGATTACATAAAACATTTGTCCTTCTATTGTTTTTAATAAATGATATTGATTCTGAAGTGATGTGTTGCTCACGTTACCCGAAATTACACTCTACTACCGGTTTCTGGTTATTTGCCGTCATCAGGTGGGGACAGTAAGATTAGGTTCAGTGATATTGATTCTAATTCAGACCAGCTGAAGCTTTTATATTTTGCGCCAATTGAATTTCAAGTTCATTTTCAAAATACACGGTTTTAGTTCACTTCACTTCAGTTGCAGAGGACAGTAAGTAGCTAACGAGACAATTGAAGGTTCAGAATGTCTTCCGGTGGAAAGCTACGTTAGGTATATTCGACGATCGCGACGTCAGCATCATTCATAACGAGGTGCTTCTTAAATACAACCCGGATAATCTCTTGGCGTCGCGATCGTCGAGGATATCCAAATCACAATAACAAAAAACGCTTTAGCAGTGGTGGTTGCTTATCTGCATCCTTCCATCAAAAGAAATTCTAAACGCTTGATTGGCTCATTATCCACCTACTGTCCTGTGCAACTGAACTGAACTGAACTGAATATTATCAGGTTTGTATTTAGTAAGCATCGTTATTAATGATGCTGGAAAAATTAAACGAAATTTCTCTTCACCAGTACAGTGAGTGGTCAGCTAAAGAAGGGTTGTGTAATAAAAATAGAACTCTAGCATATACTTTATTTACCATATAATGCCGAAAATAGTGAACTACCTAATCTTGTATAGCAATTAAGGGGAGAATTCAAAAAACCTCTCACCCCAGATGCTGTGAAAACCATTCATAAAATTTGCGACAGAACTGCAGGATATAAGTTCTTCTGGAAGCCGGTTCCCAAATTTACCTCCTTGAGGCTGAAAACGTTTTTCCTTAGGTCTAGTCTACATCGCTCCTTAGCAAGTTTGAGTGAATGCACGCCCAGATCGGGGATTTAGGCAAAGATGTCGTTAAATATAACGCGGAATAACCCCTTCAAGATCTTGAAGGTTTTAATTAAGTCGCCTCTCAACCGACGTCACGTAAGTGAGAAAACTTGTAGGGACTTCAGGCGGTCACCACAAGTTTTCCCTAGCTGACCTTCAATCATGCGAGTTGCGACACGATGTACGCTTTCTTGTCCTTCTTGTAGTAAGGGTCCCACGCCCGGACACGCCTGATTTAAAGGTGTCTAGAAACCCATCACGCACCGTGTTTTCCTTCGATCGAATGTGGATGTGCATCCAATACCCCGATAATTAACATACCATACGAATTGTTCACAATCATTTGTTTTGGGGTATATAAAACGATCTTATCTAGCTTGATGACTAAACGTCCTACTGCTACAACGCGAGATCAGCGAATACAGAGCGTACAACATATATTGAAGTACGTTGGGGGTTTTATGACCAGCACGGTGATGAGTCGTCGATTCAGAAAAAGTGAAAAATGTTAATCATGATCGTATTGTCTATAGATGATGAATGCAAAGACCACGAAACCGGTCGTGGAAGGTATATGGAAATGAATGCAAATGAGCACTTCCATATAAATATATGCATTTTGATTGTTAGTATT
>JACCGJ010009002.1:0-10403 GCA_013407085.1 Atriophallophorus winterbourni
GGCCATGCTCGAAAGCTTCAAAAGCGAAGGACACTACGCCTGACACAGGGATTCACGCTCTCAACAAGAATGTTAAACTCGTAGAATGCGCTTCGGAAGAGGTTATTGCAGCAAGATCAGAAAACTAGTTCAAGCAACTAGTGGATAAGGTACTGCCTGTATTCACGGCAGAGCTGTACAACACTGGACAGGATTTCTTCAACTGAGGTTCTCCTGGACTATGTTTCTGATATAAAGAGATGCGGCTTAAAAGGGCTTGATCCTCTGTCGTCTATCAACAAGAAGAACAACTTTTACGCACTCTGTGTATGCTTTTTGTGAAACACTTTACCGCCAGAATTTGTTTCCTCATAAAACGAAATGATCTTCAACCAAATGTTGCAATATTTTATGTTGAATAATACTGTGCTGACCCCAGTTTATAGAAAACCTATAGTGATCTTACTGTCTCCACCTGATGACGGCAAACAACCATAAAACGGAAGCGTAAGGGATGGGGATGTGAGCACCACAATCCCATAGTGCTTCCGTTTTACAAATTCACTTGTAAACAAAAATCTAACCAAACATATTTCCAGCCAACATTTCCGCAGCCCATTTGACACTGTGAATTTCTTCTACCTCTCTATCGTATCACATGGAGGCAAACATGAAAGTAGGATCTGTTTACATTTTATACATATAAATGTTGCAAGTTTCACCATAAATCGTGAAGCTTGAGTAAACGTGACATTACACGATTAATTGTTTCTTTTTCGTGAAGAAATGTACAATATTCTATCAAACTTTTGGATCCAATGGTTTCTTGACACCCTAAATGTTTGAATTTTGAATCCCGTTAGAGTTTCATTAAAAGTTGATGCTAGGCAAGGTCATCCACTATCAATAACTGGACACATAGGGAACTCATAATTCATGAGAGAATGTATTACACTCATTAGAAAAATTCAATATTAATACCATGTCAAGGTTTCCTTCTAAAAACGCTACACAATCACGGAGAAATCCTCATGAATATGTCGTGATGCAAGTATCCCCACACTCGTTTTCTGGATGTTAGCCATCATCAGTTGGAAACAGATCATGTTCAGTGAGCATTAACAACTTTAGTTCGTCTATTTTATAGATGTGATCCACAGGGTTAACAGCACACAATTTATAGGATTACACACAAAGATATCAAAGAGGTTGAAGGATTGCCGCTATAGGGACCATTGAGTTGGAAATATAAAGTTTCGTTCAATTAGTAGTATGAGACTAAGGTTTAAGCAGTTCATTGCAAATATCGATTAAAATAGTATTAATTAGCCGATCTCAAAAAAAAACAATAGTGCCGTTTCAAAATAATTTGCAAGAAACGTGCCGTAAATTTATTGGTTATAACGTACGCCTACTTACATCGTATTGAAGATATCGGTATAAACTGTCTACTCTGCGTTTTTGTAGATGATATTTGTCCAAATAAATGTGTTAATTTAGCCGTATCAATTTGATTTTCAAGGTTGTCAGATTAAAATCGATTGCTTGAATTTGAATCTAACCTACGAAGGTCATATGAAGACCGTACTTGCCTAAATTGAATATAATTGGTTCGTTGTGCCACAGTCAACAACCAATCAAATTTCGCGTACGTTTTCTAACGGTGTAATTAACTATATCCTGAAAAATGTCTCGTTTTGAATAGGATTAACAGACGACAACTTCATGAGAGTGATACACACAATAGATATACGTAAACCGCTTTAATCTGCGGAAAAGAACGGATAGTTGACCACTTAAATCATGTGCAATCATTACCAAAAATCGGATGCAGTCTGTTCGATAACATCCGGTTGATACAACAAAATTAGGTCGGGTAAGGGTAGGTAACATCATTAGGCGGTAGACAAACTCATAATTCAAAGACACTGTTAAACAGAATTAGATTAGAAAAGTACGCGACTGTTCTTAGTCAATATGAGTAAATCGAAAAAATGACCTGTTTTTGGAGCTGTTCAGATACATGACACTCGCAAATCAGCATTAGTTTCTGACTGTTTACAATCATTGAATGAGCATAATGTGAGTAGTTTCAATGAGTGCGGAGACCACGAAATATTGGTAAACATAAACAAGTTTTGACATTTTAGGCAGCTAATGTATAAGTTTGACAGGAGCAATGTTTCAGTCAAATATACCAACACACACATTAAGATTTATTCATCCATATTTATAGATGATAAGCGGGGGAAAAGCTTTCATTTACAAGACCCACAAAAATGTACATGGGGTAGATGGCGAAAAAATATCAAAAAGATTGTTGAATATTGTACTTGAATGCCACTGTTACATAGGGTTCGTACAATGAACCACGGTGTAAGTGCGGGGATGTGAGCAACACATCACTTTGGTCTTTCATATGCGCCTTGAGTGCTTGACCAAGAATCACTAAATGATTCTGTGGTTCGTTCTACGAACCCTATGTAACAGTGGCATTAAAGTATAACATTGTTTACCACTTTCCTACTATTTCAAGTCACACTGAACTTAATCTTACTGTTTCCACCTGATGACGGTAAACAGCTGGAAACCAGTAGTGATGTGTAAGTGCGGGATGTGAACAACACATTACTATGTTAAATAATAATATCAAACGCGAAAAAATACTTGTGCATATGGACATCTTGTGATTTTTTTAAAGTCGTCAATTGTTTGAAATTTTACGACATGTATAGGTAAACTTTACCACAATTGCCAATTGCGAATGGAAAATGAATATTTACGGCAGTTCAAGCTGCCCTGCTTTTGGTGAATTTTAGATAAGTGACCACGCAGATGTGTGTTGTGGAAAACATGTAACAGATGGCTGCATGGATGATTTGTTTGATTAGGAACTGTCCAGATGAAGATTAGTGCCCCTCATTGCCGTCTGTATTGCGCTGAAGGCAATTCCAATATTCTAAGTCGCGTTTCGTATGGATAATTAGAAAGTCGAAGGACGAGCTTTTTTGCTCTGCGCTGTGGAGGTTATAATAGCAGAATATCTTTTTTCAACCAAGGATCCCATGCCGGTATCGCATATTCGATATGAGAATGGATGTAGGTTGAAATCAATTTGGTGATTATATTGGCGTCAAACGATCTTATGGCTCTTTTGAGGATACCCAAGATGCTTTCAGCTTTGCTGCCATTGCATAAAGTGTCCTAAGTCAGACTGAATAATCACGCTTAAATCTTTTTCGAAAGAGGATGGTTTAATAACAGTACGACCTATGTAATATTCTTTGTTAAATTTGCTTGTGAACGATAATAAGCTACATTTCGAGGCATTCGGTACCATTTCGTTATCTAGACAACCGGTATATATCACATAGAGGTCCCGTTGCAAGTTCTCTATGTCGTGTATGTCATGTTGAACCCATAGTTATGAAATAGATCCTCAGTTGCATGCATGCTTTCAAATGCTAGATGTCATTCATCCGGATACTATTCAGGTACCACCTCTGAAATCGATCTATTACAATTTAGCAAGAAATACTCGAGCGAAATTTGTGATGTCGTCGTGGAGTAACTCGCTTGTGAAACACAAAAATTTGGCCTGGAGATTAGTGCTATCCAACAAATCAGAACAATATACCATCTCTAATAAAAATGCTCATTTGCATGCATCTCCATCACACACACACACACCCCACGACCGATTTCGTGCTGTTTGCACTCATCATGTAGGGACAGTAAGATCAGGATCCCCATGCGCTTGAAACAGTGGAGGAATGGTGAACAAGGAGCGCTTGTATGCGACTGTTGGGTAAGGCTGGTACCACCAACCAGTTCAATCACGTGTCTAAACACATTTTTAATGGGGTAAAACCCAAAACCATGAAACAAAATAAACATTTGCATGCTTCTTCGTCACAAAACACCCCACGACCGGTTTTGTGCTGTTTGCACTCATCAGATCGGGGCAGTTGGATCAGGATCCGCATGTGCTTGAAACAGCCGAAGAATGGTACACAAGTTGAGCTTCTATGCCACTGTTTGATAAGGTTGGTACGATCAATATGTTCAAGCACATGAGCATACACTCATGTAGACAGGGTTCGAACTCATGATCATGAACAAAAACGCTCATTTGCATGCATTTACAGGATTAAACAGGTTGGTCGCACCAGGCTTATTCAAAAGTTGCATACAAGCGCAACTTGTTTACGATTCCTCCACTGTTTCAAGCGCATGCGGATCCTGATCCTACTGTCCCCACCTGATGAGTGCAAACAGCACGAATCCGGTCGTGGGGTGTGTGTGTGTGATGGAGATGCATTCAAGTAATCTATTATATTCATGGCCATGGGTTTTAAACCCAGTCTACATGAGTGGGGGCTCTTGTGATTGAACAGGTTGGTCGTAACAACCTTACCCAAAAATACCATCGCATTACATCTTTATGTTATAAGTTCTTGGGTGTTAGTTAATGAAAACATCTCCTTGTTTTCCAAGTATCGCAAAGTCAAGAAGCCTGATTTTTTGAGTTAAACTGATCAATATTACAATGTATCGATCGCACATCGTGAAACGAATGTTGATCGCGCTAATTTCTTTAAGTACATTTCAAGTCAACTTAATTATTCTGCCGACGCTTTCGCTTGCTTCCAATTATTCTTGAATCGGTTTTATATTCCTGTTGATCGCCCTATTGATTATCACTCCTAAAGATGGTACATTGGAATAAAATCAATATCTTTTACGCTACAACAATCTGTGATTGAACTGCCGTCGGAGCTAGTGCCTCATTTCTATCCAAACACATTTTGCCAATGGCTATCAGATTGCCCCAATTATATCATTTTTGTACTTTTGGAAACTATGAGATATTATCAGACAATTTCGGAATTATTTCAGAAAAAAAGTAACCAGACACGTGCAACAAACTGCAGGGCGAAATTCTCGTGGGAGTTTGAATAAAAATGCTCCACTGGATAAAAAAACGGAAATATTTCCATAGTTCGAGTGAACGAAACATTTTGTCTGTGAATCACGTGATCTTGCTTCTAAATGGTCGCATTCACTAGCCGGGTCGAATTTTGGAGGTGCGAGCTGCATTAGCAATGAGCGGTAATCCCGAGCTTACGAATGATATGCAGAACTCTACCCTCCGACTCAACACAAGAACAAGAAGTGTCAAAAAGATCGAGGGTGACAACTGCGAACTCTGGTTTCAGAATGATTGCTTCCGAACGGTTAGAGCGACAACATCTTCGAGAGTATGAGAAGATGGTCAAGGTCAACCGCAATCGAACGATATGCAATTCGTCAATGTCGGGAAGATTCAGGCCCGCGAAACGAAGGTCTGAAGTGTACCGAATGGCACGAAATCGACTGACAAATCAGATCAAAGTGACAACCAAGATCAATGTTGTGGTTTTTGAATTGCTTATATAAGATAAGCGTGTTTTAAAGTGATGTGTTGCTCACATTCCCCGAACTTACACTCCACTACCGGTTTCTAGCTGTTTACCGTCATCAGGTGGAGACAGTAAGATTAGGTTGAGTGTGTCTTGAAACAGTGGATAAATGGTAAACAGGATTATACTTGAATGCCACTGTTGCATAGGGTTCGTACAAGGAACCATGATAATAAAACATAGTGATTCGTGGTCAAGCACGCAAGGCGCTTATAGATAACCAAAGTTATGTGTTGCTCACATCCCCCGAACTTGCACTCCACTACCGGTTTCTGGCTGTTTTCCGTCATCAGGCGGAGTCAGTAAGATTAGGTTCAGTGAACGTGCTTTTGTGCGTTATACATAAATTAGACCAATCGGACTCTCTTGTATTGTGATGGTTTCGGGGGTGAAAGTGATTTGCGTTAGACAAATTGACCTCTGGCTGATGAATCAAGACACACAATCGATGTGCCTGCTTGTAAAGTGCTAAATGTTGGACCGATGAAATCGAACTGTGATAATTGATCAGATCTCATTTGTTGACCTGGAATGACCTGATGCAATCTTTTCCAGCCATTCGCTCTCCCTCACACGTCATAATATCCATAGAACGGTTTTATTTCAAAATGCAATTTAATAACTAGACGCAACTTCGGTAGAAATACAGCAGCTGGGGGCAGAGAGTTCCAAACTCGGACAGCAAAGAAAAACCTTCGACAATTTGTTCTATAGTGTGGAATAATTAATTTGTAGCCCTGCGATCTGCTGCCACGTGCTTCTTGTCGATGAAACAGTTGTTCAAGTGGGTGATCCACCGTATGCACAATGTTGAACAGCAGGATCAAGTCACCCCTGAGAAGACGGTACGAAAAGTCAAACAAGTTCAGAGTTGCAATCCTCTCCTCGTATGATCTGTTCGATAGTCCGGTCACCAGTTATGTTGCGCGGTGGTATACGTGTTTCAGCAAGGTCGTGTCCTTTTGTAACCATGGGGACCATGCTTGAACAGCGTACTATATTGTTTGCCTGATATAGGTGTTAATTATACGCGGGAGTACCTGCTTTGTGAAACTACTGAAGATACTTCTGAGCTGTGTTAAGGTTTGGCAGGACTTTTGTATGCCGCAGTGATGACTCCAAGTTACTGCTAATCCACACACCCAGGTTATTCTCTTCAGTAACCCATGAAAGTTTCTGAGATCCCAGAGAGTATGTGAATTCGAATGATGTACCGACGTTTATAGTTTTACATTTTCAGATGTTGAATGGTAGGCTGTTTCGCGAGAACCACGTTTGAAATGCATCGAGATCTTTCTGTAGAATATGGCAATCTTCTATAGCGCATATACTAGTCCAGACTTTCATGTCATCAGCAAATAAAATGATTTTGCTGCGTACGATTTCAGGTATATCGTTCGCGTGCACCAGGAAGAGTATTGGCTTCAATACTGGACCTTGAGGTACGCCACGAGTAACTTCTACTGGGCTGGATAGTGTTCAATGAACTCTAACCGTGATAACTCTACCAGTCAAGTAATCCTGTGTCAGACCAATACGCTTCTGCCCAACCCGAGCTGCTCCAATTTTTGTAGCAGTATGCTGTGGTTAACACGGTCCAAAGCTTTAGACATATCCAAATAACAAACATGGATAGGGTATCCATTATCCACGGCTCGAGTCCAGTTATCAAGAGTTATGAGACGATTGGTGAGACAGGAGTGTCTTGTCCTAAATCCGTGCTGTGCGATGGAAAGACGCATATTTTGTTCAAAATGTTTGATAAGTTTGTTAGCTACAAATCATTCGAGAACTTTAGAGACCACTGGCAACAACGTGACTTGTCTGTAGTTAGACACATCGGATCGGTTCCCGCCTTTGTATATCAGAGTGATTAATCCACTTTTCAAGTCAGTAGGAACATTGATACAACTCAGTGACAAGTTGAAAAGATCAAAGAGTGTTGAGAATAGAGCAAGGGCGCATTGTTTTCATCAGCATTCAGTGATTTTTTATATTTAACCCGAGTAGTCTTACCAGGACACTCTCGGGTTTCACACCGAGTAAATTTAACCTGCTCTTGCCTCTCAAATAAACGGTCATTATCGCTTGCAATCGAACTTCATTACTTGTGAAGTTTTTGTTGAATAGAAAACATGCAATCACTCTGTTTAATGGCAACAGATATCCGTTTCAAGCTGATAACCGTTCGTGAATAAAGGATATTTTCTGGTTGTCTGTCTGAGAATGATTTTAATTCTCGGAATATTTGAAAATGTGGTCGGCTTTACACAGACGTCTTTCCAACATTTCTTTATGTGGTTTTATTAGAAAATACCTTAAAATTCATAATAATATGTGGCAGTGAGATTTCGTCTTAGAGCGAATCAACGCTTATCTATTCTGTGGTAAAGCAACTCTTCAAAGATTAATCACATCATCCAGAAAAATCAGATGCTGGTTCGCTGGGATGCTTTTTACCGTGTGTTTATAGGATTAATTTCGCTGTTGTGTGCGACTTTTGTTGGAAAACAAAAATGAATATTTTCATGTGATCTCATTCACAGTCGTGTGGAAAGAAGGGGAACATTGCAGAACAACGGAAGGTAAAGACTTGTTTACTACCGTTTATAAGAGCCAACGGTAAAATTTCAGTCAAACATTGTGTGGTTAGTTTGGCGAATGGTTTCACTGTTGTACTCAATCAATGCAATTCAATATAAGCTCTTCTCTATCACCAATTTTAACGAAATGAATAACGTGTGTTTATATCACCATCGCTCACATTGGAGGCATTTTGTAAAGCGTCGTCTACAAGCTGGGGAGAAGCAGATACAGCTCTTGGCTGCTGAACACAGATCACACCGCCGGAGGGAAACTCAGTTTTGACCATCGTTGCAAGCGCTTTGGGAGAGATTGTTCCTCTCGAATCGGACTGTTTAGTCATTCAAAAAGCTGTAGAACACGGAAATTCATGCGATTGTGATGTACATCCATGGTCGACATCGACCGAAGGAGGTCAACAACAATAGTAGTATATAATATGTACATCAAATGTTTGGCTCCGAAAATGGCGTTGTTTTTCATATAAAGATGCAAGTTTGCCTTAAAATTCGCCATGCACAGGGAGTCAACCACATGTTGACGTAGGTAATACTACATATAAGTAACACCCACTGAAACAATGACATCAGCGGTGGTAGTGTGATGAGATATCTTCGCGTATCACAAGCAACCTTCTACTTCATGTGTGTTACGTAAAATGTACGATGGATGAGACGAATAGCGATACGAGATGCAAAACAAAAGGAAACGGGATGATAGGAATATTTGTAGTCGTGAGAGTGTGCGCAAGCTGCCGAAATGCTTGTCATGTAATTGTTGACCTCGGTCGTAATAATCATGAATTACACACTGTTTGGCGTTAACTAGCGAACGATGTAGAATCCAGTATATCTGTAAATGATTTTCTCGAGAAGTTCGTTAATTTAAAGGTGAGCAAAGCACCGGACCCAATTAAGGTGATTCCAATGGGAACGAACGTCTTTGTCTCGTTGATTTCTTTTCTTTTTTGAATACAGCAAAAAGATATTGTTCTCACTAATGAAATCTATCACAGGGCAGCCAAGTTAGTGATGGGTCTTCCCAATGTTCCGTACACCGAATGATTGTGACGTCTGGGTCTAGTTGACCTTACCCAAAGGAGGATAGGTTCCCAAGGTTGTCACAGCCAGGGGTGGTGGCGGGGATAAGCTCCCGCTACCTACAAAATGCTCCCATACGGCGTGCGTCTCAAATAGCATCTGACAACCGAAGCCCAAATCCTGGCCTGCTCGTGGCGGAACTGCTTCTACTGACAGGAGAAGGGGCGAAGGCGGGTGACTGGCGCCTCAAAACCAGTTCGCTTCGGGTAGATGGAGCTCGTCAGCCTGGGAGGGCAGTCCATCTAGGGGATGGAAACCCTGACTCCAAACATCCGCTTCCTGCGGATTACACAATCACAATACTCCGCCGAGGACGGTCCCAAGTCCGTCTGCAAAAGGAGGACGGTTAGACGCGGGGTCAGCAACCCCACTCTGTAAAAACCTCAAACCGCTACTGAAACCAACCAACCAAAGGAGGATAGGGCGCGATATTTTTTTCTAATCTTTTTAATCGTGTCTACCGAAGGACATCCAATCAGACACTTGTTTCAAGTGTTTGGTAAGAGATTGACATGTGAACATACCTTATCTATTTGCATCACAACTTCCCGTCTGGACTGTCGAACGTGTTACATTCTTTTAGAATTCTTTATATAAACATGTTGTTGACTCTCCTTGCCTGGTGATAATTAAACAGACAATGGACTTATATATGCAAACGAACATTATTCGTCATATACTATAATTTTTCACATTTTCAATCATACCCGCAATCATGTGGTGTTGTTACATGTAAACATTTTAACCACCATACATTGAGTCCTATAACCACACAGAATTGAGAAAATGCATCAGTGAAGCTATTTCACGTTCAGCAATCGATTGGAATATGTTTGGAACCGATCGTGTATTCATAATGCCAAGCAATTTGAGTGCAATCAGTTATAGCAAGTAACTTTAGAAACGTTTCGTCAGACCAAGGGTCCTGACTATCACCCTTGGTCTGACGAAGCTTTTTGTGTCAGAAGTGAAACGTTACCCAAAACCTACTCTAACCGATTGCATGAAACAAAATTTGCAATATTTCACGCTCACTATTGTATGGTGGGACTCACAATGTTCGTTTTGCCTTTAGATATAAAACCGCTCCCGAGTGGTTCAACATATACCGGTGAGGTATGCGACAAAATAAACCCTCTTGGCACTCGGAGAGGACTCATTATAAAGGCTTCATGTGTGAGAGAATGACCAAAATGCTACGAGAGCTTTATACAGTGGATGAGCATTATCTCACGAAATGAATCTGTTGCATCGATCAGTGACGAAAATATCGATTGAT
>JACCGJ010009003.1:0-12869 GCA_013407085.1 Atriophallophorus winterbourni
GTCGTTCACAAGACGTACACAGTCATCAGTCAAATTGTTCTCACATGACGCGTGTTGACGGAACCCGCAAAAAGTACATTTAACTGAAACGCTATCACCGCTTACCGGGGTTAGACATGTGATGCAGAGGTCACACGAGAATTGTAGAAATCGCGCTTAATATCGCAGCAGATTTACACACAAAAATAGAATCGTTAAACGCATGCATTAAAAGTTACATTTGCAAAATTCCATTATCATTCAACCGGAAAGCCCAACGGTGTTGCTCAAATGAAGCTATCAAACAATGACCAAAACTTACATTTTTGTGCTGACCTGAAACAGGTTTTTGAGAAAAAACAATCAATAAATCATAAATATGTCTCTTTTGTGATTAGGTGTGGTGTGTTGGTTGAATACAGAAAGTTTTGTTGGCACACCATTCTAAGTTCATCTGACTGCTTTTTCAAACACTATTAATATCGACGATAAGCATAATGGAGCATAAAAATTTGCGGTGAAAGAGTTGTTGGCTCATCTGATTATTTTCTTAGCGTTCTCAGTTTACTTGCTGGTAGTTTCGGGGTCAAATGCCCAATCGCTGTCGGTCTATTACCCATCTTGTAAAACACCTCAAAATCAATGGCGCTCTACACATTGTCGACTGTGTCGTTCAGAAAACCTTTAATAATAGTTGCATAGTAATCGAAAATGAACTGAGTCTTTCTATGCAGTGCAACTCCTACATTGGCTCTGGCGACACAGTGTGTGACAAAAAAATGGGAAAAACTGGAATTGCCGTTAACTTAACGTTCCGATTATTTCGCTTATATGTACCATTCATCTCCTGACAAATAATCAGTAAAAATTAGCTCGAAATATTCACAAATTTGGTCTTTGCGTATTATATTGTTGGCACGGGGTCGAGGTTAGCCTTATTTTGAGCTAATCAGAATTACATCCTTTCCCGCGGGCGAAATTTGAAACCGAAATAATCAGTATATTAATATCACGCTTTACGATGTGGGCTACTTTCCACCTTTTAACCGATCGCAATTAGGCATTCCTGGATCTTCATCGAGACTAGCACTTTTTAATATATTTGTATGCCCGACCAGTGGTATAGGAGCCAGAGAAATCTATTGTGGTTGCAACCGATTTCATTGTTTCACAGCTTGTGCTTGTAGCAGGTATGACCACCGAATACCCTAAAATGTTTCCCGCATGGCGTGCTTCTCAACTAGCCTGTGACAACCAAGTTCATATTCTGACCAGCACAAAAGCTTACACTAGTCACACGGAACAGATCTTCCAGACATGAGAAGGGGTGATTTTGGTCGATTGGCCTCGCAGAAGGAGATTGTCCCGGGTATATGGAGCTCGTCAGCCAACAGCATCCTAATATGGGAAGGAAAACCTTGACATCAAACAACCGCTGCCTTGTGGATTACCCGGTTGCGTAAAAGGCTTCGATGAAAAAACTAGTAAATCTCCGGAGAGAATGCCGTAGGTATATGTCTTTTCTTTCAACTCCCTGTTGACTAGTAGGTGCCACTTGTTTGTGCGCAGGAAAACGATGTGTCTAGAACAAACTCAGGTGGAGCTGAGGTCAACGCTTACATACTATTCCAAGAAACCTTATTGAAACTTGTCAATATATATTTCGGGTCTCTGGTACAGCATTCAGGAGACGCAAAACGCCGTTTGTTTTCCGAGCGATAAGTTGAAACTTGAGCAAGCTAGAGCTATAAAACTACCTGAATATTTTCATCTGCTATAAATGAACTCAAGGACGCTGCTGGATATCGATATTCAATCTATCATGATGCGTTCTCTCTTAGACTCATGGGTAGACGTTGCTTGTCTCACTGAGGTTTGCAATCTCAGGCATTTTAACATATTGTTTAACGTCGCCGGAGTCGATCGTACATACGGGCTTCTTTATAGTGGAATGGATGGATCTGGTCAGCACCGAGTATGGATTGCCCTCAGTGATTATGCCAAGGAAGCACTTATATTATGTGCGCCTCATTAACTAAGAATTTCACTTGTCCGCCAGATAGAGCTTTCTTGCAATATTACTATCGTTCCGCTGAAGGTGCCATCTTTATTTGCCAACCAAAATACTCCAGTCTGTTGTTGACAGAGAAACTGAAAAAACAGATTGTTTGTTTTAACACACGTACCTGACCAGCATATGTTTCAAAAAGCCAAATCTTCGAAATATTCTGCATAGGTAAGCGTTGCGATAACGGTAATCGATTTATCTAGTTTGCGGCCGAGGATCACTTGTGTTTTTGCCACACGAAATTCCAGCGCTCTAAGAAACAATTTATTAGATGGTACTAAAATTACGACTGAACGTCGAATTAGATTGATTTTATTTTGAATCGCGCAAACTGAATATCCTCGATGATGGACTGTATGTCATGTCGTGGAGATATAACTGGAAATGCAACAGACACAGATCACAAACACGTTCGTGCGTACTTTCGATTTTGCCTGTTAAACCGCCAAATGCAAACACGTAGAAAACGTTTAAACTTGGCAGCCTCAGGAAACTCGAACCAACGTATGAAATACATTTATCATAATGCTGAGATGTTGGGTGCGGGTATTGCTCCGGTTGACGAACCGTGATTAATTCTGAAAGCTTAACTGAGAAAAACGAAAATTGAAACACCTAGGCACCGTAACTCGACACCGGCTAGGCTGCATCTCTCAAACGTCCATCGAGCTCTATGTCCTAGATAAAGCTGCTTGAATGAATGCTGCTTCTGATGGTTGCCTTTTTAGGAGAGCTGTCACACGATCCGCCTTTTAGAATCGTGAGCTATACTGGGTGGAAAATGATGCAGTGCGCATGGCAGACTGTGGAAAACATCTTCGCCAGATTCGCAGCGCATCTGGAAGCTGCAATTTTAGCACAACCGTTGAAACTCAACTGGATAGCTGATATTTGACCTTAATTACTAAATAGATATTTGAGTGTAACATTTTATCCAGCTACTAAACTGCCAGTCAGCATTTGGTTAGTCCCTAGTCGTGTTCTAGCGACTGCTTTGTCTTTTGAAACCCATCGTCTTGGCGCACAGAACAACGTTCGTATTCCGAATCTTATTTTTTCTGGAGTGAAGGCCTTATACAGTACAATCAAAGCAAAAATATAATAGAGAGAAAGGGCACTACTGTTGTTCGACTTTATTTTGTACTTTGCTCTTAGTATGCACTTGTTTGTATGTGTTGCGCGATATGATGTTTTTAACTGGTCAAGGTCGCTGGCCGGGCGACGTAGTTCAATCAATATAGACTTGATGCAAATAGACTTTTGAATAACAAGTTAGCATAAGATGGAATAAATAAAAGTGTATAATAATAAATGTGGAGAGACACTGGTCTGCTACAAGCTCTCGGTAGAGTAATAACTGGCTCGGTACCAAGCTACAGCTACCCTATCAACTGCGATACCTTACAAGAGTACGAAAACTCGTGTGATTTGCAATGAAGGAACGACGGTAAATCTAAAGCTAATGATGGAATTTCCGTTAGAACTAAAAAATCCTTTACTGTCACATTAATATCTTTACTTCACCAACTCTTCAGTTCTATTTGGGAGACGGATATTTTCCCATCAGACTGGGGGTGTTTAGCATCCTACCATACCCGAAAGTTGATAGAAATCTGTGTTGGATCTACCACGCAATACGACTTATCTATATCGCAGCTAAAGTGCTGGCGACGGTACTGCTTAATCGGTTCTCCGCAGTACGAAATATGCACATTAGTGTCAACTAAGTTGGGTTTCGCACCTGGTACGTGGGCGTAGGCCAGACCGTAGTTGTTTATGGGACATCAAGATAACGGATGGGATCCCTTCAAGCTCTCAATCTTAATTGGAGCCTATGGCAATTTACAAGCGCTCCGGTTTGCGTCTACCGTGAAGAATCACCCGCATTTAATATACACACAGCTGTCACGTAACGCTGTCCGTTCTGTTGAACTATTTAGTAGACTGGATTATGAAACAGTTACTGTAACACTATCATGGGGTTCATGTTTTAACGGATCTCTGGATATTCTAGCTTAACTACGGTTAAATGCCGAAATGCTGAACAAGATTTTAAACCGCATTAGTAGCACTGCTGCAAAGGTCGGCATCTACATATACGTAACAAAATCAAAGGCAATTATTTATACCCTGACATCAGGCATGCAGCAACTTAACGTTTAGTGTTTACGGATGGAGTACGTTCCGGTATTAAAATAACTCGGTTCAAGTATGTTGCCCCAAGGCAAAAGTTGAAGTAAATTTGAGGGACGGTCGTGCGTGCAATATGTATTTGCAGTTAAGAGGCACCCTTTGGTGAAGGCACGGAATAAGCCTAAAAATGATACGTGTTTATCAAGCACCAATCAGCGTTGCACTGCCTTATGAATGCGAGACGTAGCCGCTGAGTTCACATGATGTACTATCTTTAGAAGCGTTCGTCCACTGGTGTATTAGCGCAATCATGGTCATCCGGTATACCGAACGAGTAGCTAAGAATGCCAATTGAGCCCGATTGAATGGATTACCTACGATTTCCGTTCACATCCATATATATATGCAAATTAAAATTAAAAGCGCGCAGTCTTCCGAGATAAATTGCATTTCTCTTGGTTCAAAACAAAATAAGGTCTACATTATATTTTCGTGATGACATCCCCATCGCTTACACATCACTACCGATTTCAGGCTGTTTGCTGTCATCATCTGCATACAGTAAGATCGGATTCACCGATCGTAGAAACAGCTGTATTTTTATAAACGAATGTATTCTTCTACGCCACTGTTATATATATTTGTTACAAAGAGCAAAGATGTTCAACTACAGAATCAAAAGTAATAAATCGTTTGGCAATCAAGACTCTTATAATCTAGCAATATAGTTTGTTGTTCACACCCCCATTTCATACTCCACTAATGGTTTCTGGCTGTTTACCGTCATTGCCAGCGGACAGTGAGATCAGATATACCGATCCTTGAAATAGCGGTATGATGGTAAAAAAAGGTATAGTTGTGTTTTTTTAAAGATATTTTTGTTCCATACTTTTATTACAATCATCAAATATTGATTAGAACGTGTGAGTATTTCTGCAAAACACATTCCAATACGGTCATACGGCATATTGTCTGATGGCTATTTATACGTCGGTAGGTTAAACCTTGTACATTTATTTATCAAAATGGTTGCTATAAGGTGGTTTATCTTGGTTTTGTTTTGCCTGCAAACGAAAACTATCATTGCCTTCGATATTACGGTCGTTTATCCAAGTAAGCGAGTAATTTTATCACCATATGAACTGAATAAAACCTTAATCGGAAACGTTGAAATCTCTCACAATTCGTGCTTTGGAAAGGAGTGTTTATTTTGTTTGATCTTTCTTATATCCAATAAACGAGAATCGATTTCATGAAAACCACATCTAGCAAAATTGCATCCTGAATGAAACAGGCGATTTATTGTAGCTAAATACTAAATACATGTTCATTTCATTTTTGCTGAAATATGTCATTGAAATGTCTTACGTTATTCCGAGGTGCCTTATAGTTGGAAAAATTGGTAGGCATCAAAAATACTAATTATAATTAGCATCACTCAAATGCTGATATCTGAGAGTTCAAGCTCTTGTTCTCAGTTGAATCACCAAGCGTTCAGCGGTATAGCCTCTTCATCACACAGGATATTAATTATAAATAACAACTGATCACATCATTTTTCTACGTCTTTACAAAACTGTATTTTCGTTATTTATACGAAATGATGTTCGATTTCACAGTTAAGAAGGATAATTCATAACATGATTCATTCGCATATCTTACCTAATCACGTTTACGTCCAATTATGCATCATCATTTTTTTACACGACTTCCAATTAGTGCAGCTCAAACCATGTGAACAAAGTAATGTGTTGCTCACATCCTCCACACCTGAACACCTGAACATGTTCAAGGCTGAACTTGACAAGTATATGTTGACCAAACCCAACCTTGCACCTGAATACACGTGCTGACTTTCCATGTGTATAAAACATTTGTGTTGTTTTTATGAATTCCCTATATTTTTAATCTGTGGTTACTGTAAAGTATTTACTTTTTGGACCATTAAAACTTTGAATTACTTTGAACTTTGAATTACCACTACCGTCATCCGGTGGAGACAGTAAGATACGTTTTTGTGAGACTTGACATAGTCTATAAGTGGTTAACAATGTTATACGTGAATGTCAATGTTACATATGGTTCGCACAATGAACCACGGATTTCAAACACAGAATCACATAGTGATTCGTGGTCAAGCACTCAAGGCGCTTATGGATGACCAAAGTGATGTGTTGCTCACATCCGGCCGGACTAATACGCCAATACATGTTTCTGGTTGTTTGCTATCTTCAGGTTGAGACAGTTATATAAGGTCCAGTGAGCTATGGATCAGAGGATAAGTGGTAAACAATGTTATGCTTGAATGCCACTGATACATTGGCTTCGAACAACGAACAACGGTGTTCAAACAGACAATCACTCAAGGCGCTTTTGTATGACCAAGTTAATATGTATTCATTTTTTAATAATGGTATAAATAGTTACTCTTAGATAATTTCATTTAAACATTCAAATTATAGCACAGGTTTCTTCCAATTTTCAATTATTACTCCTATGATGATCTCTTGGAGATTGCTGCATCATATTTAGCAGCGCCCTTATTCATAATTTTCTAAAGTAATTTTTACATGAAAAAGCAACTGTTAGAATGTTGATAGGATTTCGTGAGTTTTCAAATCAGCGAATTTGTTTATCCAGCAAAATTTGCGAATAAATTAAACACTTAGTTTGTAAAATTATTTCAATTAATCCAATTATTTTTTTTTAAAATCAGCGTCAACATTTATAGGATAGATATAGATAGATATAGGAGAGGATGAGATATATATATATAGATATATATTAGATATATATAGTATATATATAGTATAATATAGTATTATATGTATATATATCTTATGTAAAAACGAAGTCTCATATAGATGCTCGAGTAATTTTTATTGCAATGAAAGAATATAAAATTACAGAAAATAACTGTAGTACATCTTGTAAGGTCTAATAAAAAATCTTTCAGGTTTGAGCAATGTTTTATGGTTTTAGCCGAATGCTACGACGATAAACTTACAACTGATTTTCTTAGCATTGCACTGGATTTATCATTTGATAATTGTATATTTGAGCTATTGTTCATTATATTTGCTCATAGTAAAAGCAGTTTATACATTGATTCCAGACCAGGCATGTCAACGAATTTATTTTTGTTTCAATGATACTTATCATTTTCAAATACCTCTTGTTCATCGAACTTTCAGCTGAGAACATCATTGAGTTTGTTCCGACGGACGTCATTTATTTCAAAGAAGGTATCACACCGAAAGCATTGTGCGCAGTTGCCGATCAACTTTGCGAACCTCTCGCGGCTTATTTCCAAAAATTGATGGATAACTCTGAAGTCCCTACTGGTTGGAAGGAAGGTATCATTACTCCCATTTTCAAAGGTGGAAGCCGTAGTGATCCTGCCAATTACCGTCCAGTCACCCTTCTCCCAGTGTTATCCAAGGCGATGGAAGCCATTGTTGCCGATGAAATTATGGCTTTTGTGAATAGTTCCTATTTCATCGCTGCAGAACAACATGGATTTCGTAAAGGGCATTCTTGTACCACAAATTTGCTTTTAGCCAGAGACTACTGGACTAAAGCTGCTGACGAAGGTCAGGGTATAGACGTCATTTACTTAGATTTCTCTAAGGCATTTGACCGAATTGACCATGCGATATTGCTTCACAAGCTGCAGGCATTGGGTATTCCACCCGTGTTGCTGTCCTGGGTTGCTGAATTCCTACGTTCGCGAAACCTTCGGGTGCGTGTTAGACAGACCCTTTCAGAGCCATTTCCAATTCAGTGCGGAGTACCTCAGGGGTCCGTTCTTGGCCCGCGTTTATTTTTGATATTTATCAACGACATTGGTGGGTACGTCGAATCACCATTTCTCCTTTTCGCGGATGATATCAAGATTTGGCGGGTCATCAACTCACCCAGCGATACAAGGAAACATCAATTCGACCTGGATTCATTACACGCATGGTCTACGATCAATCGCATACCATTCAACACTGACAAATGCCACGCATTACGCATTCGTCTTCCTGGCGACCCTGGCTATAATCTGGGCGACAAGATGCTCGCTGTCACGATGCAAGAAAAAGATCTTGGGGTGATTATACAAAATGACTTGGGCTGCTCTGCTCAGTGTAGTAGAGCTTCAACCGTGGCAAATAGAAACGTTGGGCTTTTAAAACGTGCGTTCGGAACAATCGATCCACGTCTTTTCCCGTTTCTTTTTCAGGCGTACATCAGGCCACACTTGGAGTATGCTGTCTCCGTCTGGAACCCATGGTTGAAACGTGACCAGCACGCCCTAGAACAGCCGCAGAGACGTTCTACGAAGCTTGTCCAGGGGCTTAGCTCCGTCAGCTATGAGGAACGTCTTACGACTTTACAATTATTCTCTACAAACTATCGTCGTATCCGAGGCGATCTGATCCTTGCGTATCGGATATTGACGGAAGAAACTCACCCATGTAGGGGTATGCTTAAAATGGCCACATACTCAGCAAATCGTGGTCATCACTTGAAGTTGGCTCATCTGCATAGTAGATTGGACTGCCGCAGATACTCCTTTGCCGTCCGGATTCCTCGTGCTTGGAACGCACTACCCCTTTCGGTTATTTCTGCCCCATCCCTAATTATTTTTAAAAAACGCCTTGACCTCCATTTTTACCAGACGATACACAATTCTTAATTATCCTTTTTTACGCTTATATTTTTTGTGATACTGCACCATATCTTTCCCTCTTTCCACAGCGTTTCCCGTCCCAGAAAATATGGATCACATTTCCCTTCGACCACTTTGCTGAACTGCTGAAACTTCTTGAGACCCAATATCCCAGTATCGGAAGTCCAAGCGCACGCAGTCTCAGCTGACCCTGTTCCGGAGGATGTGGTGGGTAGTGGTGTCCCGGGTTGACGCCCTACCTGTCCAAATGCCACAAAAATCCACTGATGGTGCAGGTTAACGCGAATGTGGCCCGCTATAAGGCCTTGGAAACTCGAACATTTTACTCTTCTTTTCTTTTCGATCCACTGCACAATCCACCCTGCGGTTTTGTACAAGCTCTTTGCTTTTATACCGTAATAAACTATTGACTATTGACTATTGAATGTACCGCAATTGAAGTGTACGATTAAGTACAGGGGAGACGTTAGGTGAGTAAGGATTTGAGGTTTTAGATATCCGATTGTCGTTTGGACAATTTATATTACTAATAAATTATCTATTCAGGAAATGTAAGCAAAACCTGCGGTATTCTGCAGCACCAATATTTTTTAATCTCACTCAGGAAAACAGATTAAATGTGTACTTCTCTCTTTAATGAAAGTGCAAATTTTCTGACGCATTTTTAGGCAGAGTTTCGTCCTTTTGAGACACAAAAATCTAAGTCTACCAGACAACTGGATTTTAGTTAGTAATACAGAAAACATTCATCATACTGAGCGATAAACTGAATTATATTTTGTAATCTGCACGTCTTGAGCATTTGAGAAAGCGTGAACAAAATTCAAATCCGCCGTACTCCACCGTTGGATACGTTTGGCATTTCGAAACTATTCAATTTCCTATATGGTGTTTTCATTATTGTATATTTTATTACAATAACCCTGCATATTTCATTATTGTTTTGTTTTAATGATACATGTAAATATGTACACAATTTGAATATACGATTCACGCCGTGCTCGTGTTCTGCTTTGGGACAAGTATATCGTGTGTGACTGCCTGGGATTTGTATGCTGTTATTCGTTGTGAACTGTGTTCCGGTTTATTGCGTTCAATAACCAGAGACGTACTTTGTTAGTGGTGAAATCTCCGTTGGATCAACCGCTACAAATTGGTGAGCCCAGAAACATTTTTCTTTTTGAAATTTTCGTTCTTACCATATACTCCCAGTTATTTTGATTTTGCTGTCATATATATTTTCATTTACTAAATGGATTCTAAATCAGCATTTTCTAATACCCCATCTGAGGACATTTCTACCGACACTATGTCGCACTTTAGTCTTCCCTCTTTTGGTATGGACGACCCTCGCCTCTGGTTCGCACAGATCGAAGCACTTTTTGAGTCTTACCGCGTAAACACTCAACGATCCCAGTATAATCGTGTAGTTGGCATGTTGCCATCGTCAGTCGCAAAGGAGGTTGCTGATTTAATTTACAACCGCCCTGCCGATAATCCGTACGATGCACTTAAACACGCCATTATCTCACGTACTTCATCTACTGACGAGCAAAAGCTACGGAAACTTTTGTCCGGCTTAGCAATGGGTGATCACACTCCCTCACAACACCTGCGACACATGCTTCAATTACAAGCAGACAAGCCTGTTGATGACAACATCATTCGTGAATTATGGCAGCAGAGTCTCACAGTCGACGTCCGTAAAGTGTTAGCCATTATGGATAAGACTACCAGTCTCCAGCACTTGGCACGCGTTGCAGACGAAGTTCACGATATCTCGCACAGCGTTACCTTGTCTCACGTCAGACACACCACTGACAAGCATAAAAGCATTCCTGTCCAGAATGATTTTGAAGAGTTAAAATCGATGTTCAATTCCTTGTCATTGCAAGTACAGAACATCGCACAATCTCGTAGTAACTCACGAAATCATCATCCTCGTCAGCCCAAGAAACGATCTACTAGTCATTCTAACGGACCGCGAAGCCAGACAGTAGACGCAGCAGCTCTGTCTAGCACCCTTCAAAGCCGACTTTTCTACGTTAACGACCGGGCCACTAAAATGCGATTCCTCATCGACACTGGTGCTGAGATTAGCGTTATCCCACCATCCACTAAGGAACGCACGAGTCCTTCGTCAATGACGTTGCAGGCGGCAAACGGCACGAAAATTTCCACTTTCGGTCAAAGATCACTTTCTGTCGAATTGGGTCTACGACGCGACTTTCGATGGATTTTCACGCTGGCTGATGTCAAAGTACCGATCCTGGGAGCAGATTTCCTCTCACATTTTGATCTTTCAGTCAATATAGCTAAACGAAAGCTTATTGATAATTTGACAAAGATTAACTCCTTTGGTAATTCCTGCGATTCCCCTATTCAAACAATTCGTGTACTCACCCCTGACATCCCATCTGCGTTCAGTGACTTACTGAAAGAATTTTCGGAAGTTTTCAAACCCTGTACACAAGCTGCGGTCGTTAAACATAACGTTAAACACCATATTGTTACCCGTGGTCCTCCAGTGTTTAGCAAGCCCCGTCGTTTGGCTCCAAACAAGTTCGATGTAGCGAAACGTGAGTTTGAACATATGCTCGAACTGGGAATTATCCGGCCATCCAAATCGCCTTATGCAAGCCCCCTTCACATGGTGGAGAAAAATAAATCTGATGCTTGGCGCCCATGCGGTGATTACCGTTCCCTTAACAGAGTTACTGTTCCCGATCGTTACCCCATTCCCCATATTCATGACTTTGCACTTTCATTACACGGAAAGACAGTGTTTTCTAAACTAGATTGGTGCGTGCTTATCACCAAATACCGGTCGCCGACGAAGATATCCCTAAAACAGCTATTACCACACCATTTGGTCTTTTCGAATTTTTAAAAATGTCCTTTGGTTTACGCAATGCTGCTCAAACCTTTCAGAGATTCATGGACCAAGTTTTCCAGGGATTATCTTTTGTGCATATCTACATTGATGACGTCCTGATCGCCAGTTCTTCTCAACAGGAACACGCAGAACATCTGCATGCTGTTTTTCAGCGACTTTCACAATTCGGCGTTGTGGTTAACCCGGATAAATGCCTTTTTGCTGTCGCTTCCCTCGAAATCTTAGGACATCATGTCGATCAAAACGGAATTCGCCCTGTGCTTGATAAAATTTCGTCCATCAATGATTATCCATGTCCCACCTCGCTTCGACAGTTACGTCGATTTCTCGGGTTAGTTAACTATTACAGAAGATTTATTCCAAACTGTGCTAACATCGCTCAACCGATGACTGATTTGTTACGCGGAACGGAACGACAATTTAAAATGAATGCAGATGCTGCTGAATCGTTTCAGCGATTGAAATCTGCAATGAAAGAAGCATCTACGTTATCCTACATGTCCAGGAATCCCAACGCTCCGCTTTCACTTGCCACCGATGCATCACGAGCAGCAGTCGGCGCTGTCCTGCAGCAAAGTATAGACGGTGTTACTAAACCGCTTGCATTCTTTTCTCGTCGTCTACAACCCGCCCAAACCCGCTATAGTACATTTGGTCGCGAATTGTTAGCTATATATTATGCTGTATATAAATTGCTCGAGCAAATTTAGACATTTGCTCGAAGGTCGCGATTTCATTGTTTGGACCGACCACAAACCTCTCACTTTTGCGTTGTCCGCCACAGCTGATAGATATTCACCACGCGAGATACGTCACCTTGACTATATTTCTCAATTTACGAGTGACATTCGCTATCTATCTGCTTCGTCGAACACAGTTGCCGATGCATTTTCTCGCATGCAACTCACAGCACTCAGTCGATCGAACTTCGATCTCACGCAGCTAGCAGAGGCTCAGCAACATGACAGTGACATGCAGCACTACCAATCTTCGTCATCCCTCAGAGTCCAACGTATTCCCATTCCCAACTCCAGTTTGACTGTTTTGTGTGATTTTTCCAACGAACATCCCCGTCCTTTAGTACCGAAATTACTTAGGAAATCCATTTTTGAACA
>JACCGJ010009005.1:0-13352 GCA_013407085.1 Atriophallophorus winterbourni
CACTTTTGCCTCCTGTAGAAACCCGAGAGGGCACATCAACCAATCAGGTGATGCGTGTGTGTGTTCGAAGTGATTTACTACAGAAACCCGAGAAGTTAAGGGTAGACATTACGTGCGGCGTATGTATTTCTGTCAGCCAATTAGAATTGTCAGTCGTACGAGTAAAGTTTGAGTGTTATCAGGCGGGAAGGTTTTCCTCGTTTCATGAATAAATGAAATTTTTAGTTTTTTTTAAAAACACGTTAAACATATAAGATTGACAGGCATACAGTAGATTCCCAATGTGAAACAAACAAGCTATCGCATAGATAGCAATTTTTCTAGATGACCTGAAGAGATAGTAAACAACCAAGCTTCTTTTCCAGAGCTTAGAACATATTCAAGATTCACGATTCAAGAATTTATGGTCACAAAAAGCACATAGCTTCACAATTACCATATCCTAGTAAATATGCGTTCAATAAGAGTTATAAAAAAATCAATTATACGATGTCACGATGTCAAGTAATATGCTTACCCTGAGTCAATACATGGGCATCGTCAAATCGTTATGTAACAAATAATTGTCCAAGGTTCGAGTGAATGTTTTGATACAGGGAGAGGTGATAATTGCTTCGGGAAGGGCATTCCACAGGAAACAGACACGTACCGAATAGAAATATCGGCGACAATTAGTACGGGAATGGGGAATTTGTAGTGCCGCTGAGTGGCTACGTGTAATTCCTGATTCACGGTATTTGAACAAATGTTTGAGTGGATGATCTGGAGTATTCAATATCTTGTAAGTAATGATAACGTCACTTCGAAGTCTACGTTGAAGGGGAGTGGGGAGCTTTAGCTTTTTCAACCTTTCCTCGTATGTAAGGTCTCGAAAACCACGCACGAGTTTAGTTGCACGATGATATATCCTGTCAAGCAAGAATATATCTTTTTTGATGAAGCATCAAGTGAAGCTACAACCATTAACACGCCTTTTGGATTGTATCGTTATAAGTTTCTTCCGTTTGGCTTATCTGTTTCACCAGCTGTATTTCAATATGTGATGAACAATATTGTTGATGGCCTCCCTGGTGTCGAAGTCTATCAAGACGATATTGTTATTCATGCACCAGATAATCGTGTTTACGATCAACGTTTATTAGCTTTACTCTCTCGTTTCAAACATTATAACGTTAAATAAAATCCGGATAAATGCATCATTTCTGTTGATGAGATTGCTTGTCTCGGATACTGTGTATCGTCTAATGGACTCCGTCCAGACCAGAATCGTCTTAAACCTCTGGTGGAAATGAAATCGCCAAATTCTTTTAGTGAACTTCCATCGGTAATGGGAGTGCTACAATATTATTCTAAATTCATCCCAAATTTTGCAACAGTTGCTAATTCATTGTTCACATTAATGAATGCTACTACGTTCAAGTGAACTTCCGAACATGAAAAGACACTTCCAGTGCTGCACTTAAGCCGATTACACCAAATTTGCGTTCTGTTTTAATCACGGATGCTTCCCCTCGTGGAATTGGTGCTGTTTTAGAGCAAAATGGCCATCCGGTATGATGTATTTCACCTCGACTAAGTAAAGCAGAATAAAGTTATGCTCAGACTCATCGAGAAGCGCTTGGTCATGAATTCACTATAGTAACTGATCATGAAGCACTGAAATTTATTTACAATCCGATATCTTCATTTACAAAATCTGCTGCAGCAATGGTTTAGGGATGGAGCATAGCACTTGGTGCATATAATTACACTATTGAAAATCGCCACATCCAAGAACTGTGCACAACCGTCATGCAGATCAAATCATCTACCAAGATTCAGGTCAGTTGCGTTCTAATACTGGTTGCGTTAGAAATCATAACACAACACCTCCAGATTCTTCCGAGAATATTGAATCAAGTGAACCTGTCAGACGATCGGATAGACTGAGGAACAAACCTATTCAAGATTACAAAAATCAGAGGACGACTGGCAACTGCGGTGGATGTGATGATTGTTTGAATAACAATCAATAATAATCAATAAGGCTGTTATTAAAATTCTCGTTGTTAAAGTTAAATTAATTAATAGATACCGTGTGATTTTAGTGAGCGTGGTTTATTCTCACCTCTATTCTTGGGTTGGTTATTTCACTCAATTCAATTCAATACAATTCATTACAGACAACTAAAAACTATGCAGATGTAATTTAGTTGAAACTATTGTTGTGATGTTGTTTATGATGCTCATTGAAATTGGCATTTCTTTTGTACAACGAATAACGGTGTTCAATCACCGAATTACTGTGACGCATAAAGCGTATTAACGGAGTGTGTTATATTATAACTATAGAGGAATCGTGATGAATACAATACAATACAATTGTATTGGGATAGAAATCAACGTTAATCTTATAAGACATCGAAAAACAGTGATACGTCTGTTATCCGTATATCTTTAATGTAGCAAAATATTCATTTTATGTATCACGTTTACGGTCTGCTTAGAGCAGTCTGCAATTGATTTTATTCGCATCCAAAGTTTAACATCATCCGCAAAAAGAACTACCTTGCATGAGAGCGTCTCAGGTAAATCATTGATGTAAACTAAGAAAAGCACTGGACCGAGAACGGAACCTTGCGGTACACCACTGGAGGTATTAATGACTCGTGATTGTACCACGTTAATCCGAACGGTTGCCTTGCGCCCAATGAGGTAGCTTTCGAACCACACGAGTAGCTGCCCGTCAATAGCAATCTGTTTCAGCTTTTGTCGCAACAGGAAGTGATCAACTCTGTCGAAAGCTTTCGACATATCCAGATAGCACGCGTGCACACTGTCTCCTGCGTCAACCGTTTGAGTCCAATCGTTTAATACCGTCAGCAAGTTTGTCAAGCATGAGCGAGCTTTACGAAACCCATGCTGGGCGACAGATAGTATAATTCGTGATTCCAAGTGATGAACTATATTTTCCGTAACTATGCGCGGGATCTGAACGGCTACCACCCTTATAAATTGGTGAAATTACCCCTATCTTCCACTCTGTTGGCACCACTCCTTCGGTTAGGGAATGTTGGAACAATTGGCATAGTGGTTCTAAAATCCTGCTGGTCACAGGATTTTAGTAGTGCTGGTGTTATTCCATCGGCTCCAGGAGATTTCCTAGGGTTCAGTCGACACAAGTGTCTTCGTATAATCGCTGAATTAATTTCAATATCATTCAGTTGTTGAGATACAATCGATGTCAGTAAATTCTCATTCGCCCTAACCGTTATCGGGCTTAAAACATTTGCATAAAATTGAGCGAGAGTATATAAATAGAAACGGTTGCATTACATGCTAACTGGATTAACTTAACCATGCTGATGAAAATCCTTTCAATAGGTAAATGCACAACACCCGACGGTAATGAGTTTCATAAGAGAATAAATGTACTGTTTGTACTGTAACAATTGTACCGAATGCGCAGTCATATTTCGTTTCGTTCACACGTTGTTACAGCCAGACGAATTCAAATGGCGTGCACTCCACCTACCTAATCAGCTTAAAAATAAAACGGAACATTTTATTCCCAACTGTCACACCTTCTCATCTGAAAGCATGAAATGTTTCTAAAATGTGTCGACCGTGAGGGGTCCATTTCAGACGTTCTGTGTTATCTTGGTTGTGAAAACAATGAATACACTAACGTGTGTGTGTAGTGTAGATCGTGCATGAAATGTAGCAGGTATTTTTACTCTGTCCGTGTCTGTTTTAGTTGGAACAGTTTACCTTCAACCGCACCACTAAGTTCAATAGAAACACTACCAAGTCAATCAGTTGTTGACGTGCTTTATTTTATTGCATTATTCGTTTACAGAACACTTATAGACTGTTTAATCTATGTTCTTATATTGTTTATACACTTAAATTTCAATTTTTACCATCCTATGGTTGTTGTTAAGCTTGTTGCTTTTTAGACCATTAAAAACCTTGAGTTATCTTGAACCCACTAGCATGGTTTTGACCTAGGTCAGTGGTCGCTATGCCGACCACATTGCTGTAACCACACAGCAACCCAATTCAACTTAACACAGCGGTCAACATGAGCAAAAGTACATTACTAACGGGGCTAACGATCAACAAATAATACATAGGCAGACCCGGTATACTCGCTCAGGGCAAGGCCATTAAAATAATGGTTAAAAGAACGCTTGAAAAGAGATAAATTTTTATTGATAACAAATTCTAATTTGACAAGTATTTCTTCTTTAATCGTCATCACCCACGTTAGATTCAGTTTCTTCAGTTAATCCTAAAGGGGCAATCATGTAGGGCGGGATCGGATTGCAGCTGCAGTCGTTCACAAAATCACGAAACTCTATTCGCAATTGATTGAAAGCAGCTGCGGACAGCTTGCGCTCAGCCTGCTAACCCATGGGAATAACTCGTACGTTTCTGACATACAAAGCATGCCGACAAGGCAGACGATAATCGGTGAAAAATGGACAATCACACTGCCAGGTGACTGTAGATACCTTGTATGTCTTGGAACCTTCAGTCACCGCGCATAATTCTTGTATGTTGACGCAAGTCATCAGACGGTTTTGCCGCAGGTGGTCGGTCAGCAATTCCACGGCTTTGGGTACTAGCAGGGTGCACATTCCATCAAGCTCAGGGTGCTGAGGAATTTCGCGAGGCCCACGACTGGTAGAGACAAACAGAGCCTGACGATTCTGAAGGATGTGTTGGAAGACGTCCTTCGTTCTTTCGACAGCTTGCCAGAGACAAATGTTCCCACTCAAATTGTGCCTCTTTATTGACCGATGGGTGGCTTCAACGAAGTTATTGTCCCTTCGGCAAAAAGTGGGAACTCGAGGCGATCTGATTGTTGTCCACATTGAGGCTCGGTGGATCAGTCTTGGCCTCACGTACTGTTGGTATAGGGTTTCGTTAACCCTATTCATGGCATTCAAAGATAGAATATATCTCCACCTGTTGCGCGTGCTCATGGCTACGTAGAACCACTTCATAAACAAGGCACCAGGTTGCTGTAAACATGTTAAGTAATTAAGATGAACATACTCTTTTGGTAACATTCCGTATAATGTGCACACGACACAGAAACACGTGTGCTGCTGGCATTTCAGCTCTCACTGCAGCCTGAGTGGAAGCGCTGTCATCCATCATGACCGACAGAATGCTAACAGGGTTAGCGAATTCCAAAAACTTGCGTAGGAACAAAGATATGGACGCTGTGGTCTCCGTCCGCAACCATCCGAAGCAAACAGGAATACCCTTACCGCAGCCATCTACCACAACAATGACGAATAAGTGGTACTTTTCACGGCAACTCTTGAAAGTTGAGTCAATGCCAATGAAATGAGGAAAACGGCGGCAAAGCGTTATCTGTTCATTCGTCATAAATATGAAATGAGTGAGATTGCTCTCAGCATCAGTTTCCATAGAACAACAACAACCAAGGGGTTATCGTTGACATCTCGTCCAGTGAGAGGCGCCTATGAGTCGGTTCGTATTTAGCCATTAATAAACTAATGGGATGGTTGTGCTCCAAGGAAACTCGAGAGACACCAAACCTTTCAATAGGCAACCTCGAGATGAGTATTCTTGACCCACATCCGATTTTACGGGATTGCGTTCGACGAATTCCTCGGGAAGATGGCTGGTGTCGTCCAGCTTTTACGCATTCGTAAGTCCGGGATCTGCAAATTATCAAAGTTAAGCTAACACAAACCTGCCATTTGGTGCTGTGCTCCGAATGTAATACGATGAACCAGTGGAGCTTTGAAACCTGGAAATAGCAAAAACCTGAACTAGCGACATTGTCAAAATATGCTGCGTGTAGGCTATGCAGCGCTTTTTAAAGGAGGCCAGATGCCATGATTGGCCTAAAAATAAACGCATTCTGATTCGTGCCCCTTGAACGGATTCTGATTGGTCAGCTAATATATACTTCGTGCCCGTGGAAAGTAAGAATAACGGATGCCCTCATTGTCCAATCAGAATGCAGTAGCTGTCAGTGTGTCTATCTCTGTATTGTAATTCCCATGATGATTCATATGTTTGTTGACGTGTAGTGAATACACATCTGTCGCTCTGATCTTGACTTTTCTACATGGTGACGAGGATGAACGACGAGAAAACGTCGGATAGAACTGACAACGCCCGTTTTAGCGGCTTTAATGTTCGACCACCGGCACCACTCAGGATGGAAGATGATGACGGATTGGCAGAGAGATGGAAACTGTGGAAGCAACAGTTTAACGATTTTCGGACGTTGGCGAAACTGACGACAACCGATAAAGAGTATCAAATGGCGACGCTGAGGAATGCGCTTGGTGATCAGGCGACGAAGTTCATACAGTGTTTCACATTTGATGAGAACGAAGATGCTGATGACTGGGAAACAATCATCGCGAAGCTCGATGAACACTGCCTCGGTCAAGTGAACGATACATTTGAACGATATAAATTCAATTGTCGCGTCCAAGGTGCCGATGAGCCGATCGAACATTTCATCCGAGCATTGAAATTAATGGCTGAGACATGCAACTTCTGTAAATGCATGAAAGATAATTTAATCAAGGATCGTTTGATTATCGGAGCACAAAACAGAAGTCTCACGAAGCGATTATTAAAAGAAAGGAACCTTACGTTGAGGCAATGTATAAATATCTGCAAGAGTGAGGAGGCGGCCGAGAAAAAGACAGAAGCCCTCAGAACTCATTCTTGCGAAGACATCAACAGAATTCATGTAGAGAAAACAATCCAGTCGAAAAAAATGTGCAGTTTTTGCGGCAGGAAACATGAATTTAAGAAGGAACTATGTCCTGCGTGGAAGAAAGTTTGTACTCGATGTGGTAAAGCAAACCATTTCGCGATTTGCTGTCGATTTTCTGGGACGACAACGACAAATACGCAGCGCTCATTTTCGAATGTCAGTGTCGTTCACGGCGAGGAACAAGTAAATCACATCCGGTCTTCTGAAATCGAGGTAAACAGCAAGAAGGTTCGTTTCCAAATGGATTTAGGTGCCTCCGTTAATCTCATTCCACGTGCCTACGTACAAAATGAGCCCCTATCTGACACGAGAATCGTTTTGCGAATGTGGAACGGCACAACTGTCAAGCCAATGGGGAAATTCACGGCGACTCTGCGCAATCCAATAAGCGGTAAGCATATAGAACATATAATGTACGTTGTTGATGAAAATTTTTTACCGCTACTCGGAGTTGAGGCGATCGAAAATCTGGGACTGATTACTTTTAATTGTATCAATAATATTAATTCGGACATAACAGACATTTGTCAAAAGTATCAGAGTGTTTTTGATGATAAATTGGGGAAGTTGCCCGGGCTTTGTAAGTTGTCAATTGATCCGAATGTAACACCGGTCGCCTTACCAATACGTCGTTTACCCTTTGCAGTGAAGGACAGATTTGAGTTAGAATTAAAAAGACTACAGCTCGTTGGGGTCATCAGGAGAGTAGAAGAACCTACTGAATGGGTCAGCCAGGTTACCGTCGTAACAAAGAAGTCAGGTGAAATGAGAATATGTATCGACCCGAAAGCTTTGAACATGGCCCTCAAGCGAGAGTATTTCAGACTTCCGTTATTAGAAGATACTTTGCCGAGATTGTCTGGTGCTCGATATTTCACGAAAGTGGATCTGTCTTCAGCATTTTGGCACGTGTGTTTGGACGATAAATCCAGTTTTTTGACGACATTCGGAACCCCCTTTGGAAGGTTTCGTTGGCTTCGTTTACCATTGGGACTGAAAGTTTCTAGCGAGATATTTCAAAAACGGCTGCTACAGGCCATAGAAAACCTTACAGGTGTAATTTGCATAGCAGATGATGTTTTAGTCTACGGTCGAACAAAGGCAGAACACGATCAGAACCTAGACAAACTTCTTCAACGATGCATCGAACTGGGCATTAAACTCAAGAAAGCGAAAATCGAATATTGCACAAATGAGGTAACATTTCATGGTCATGTCCTATCAAGTGACGGTATCAAGCCAGATCCTGCAAAAGTGGAGGCCATTAAACACATGCCTCCTCCTACAGATGTCAAGAGTATAGCTCGTTTTAACGGTATGGTGAACTATCTTAGCCGTTTTTTGCCTTGCTTATCACAGATAATGGAACCGATCAGGCGGCTGACACATAAAGATACAATTTGGGTCTGGGGGACACAACAAATACAGGCCTGGGAAGAAATTGAAAGACTCATATCCAATGCACCTGTTTTACGATATTACGACCCCCGATTGGAATTAGTGATACAGTGTGACAGTAGCCAAAACGGTATCGGCGCCGTACTGATGCAAAACGACCAACCTATAGATTTTCGAAGTCGAACGATGAGCGATGCAGAAACTCGCTATGCACAGATTGAGAAAGAACTGCTGGCAGTCGTATTCGCGATAGAAAAATTCAATGATTACACATTTGGCCGAAAGACTATAGTACAAACAGATCATAAGCCTTTGACCACAATAGTGAAAAAAACCACTCGACAAAGCACCGCGTCGGCTACAGTCAATGCTAGTCCGACTGCAGAAATACGATTTCGAAATCATTTACAAGCCGGGTAAAACCATGGTCCTTGCGGACACACTATCTAGAGCTCCATTGCAATCCGTAGCCGCTGCTAACCTGGACCTGGTAGAAGCACACTTTACGCTTGCAGAAAGCGATATCAGGTTGCCACGAATCCGACAAACTATGGCTGAGGATGACGAAATGAAGAAGCTCGAGGAACAGATAATCAGTGGCTGGCCAGATAGTATCGCGATGGTTGACGAACTCATCCGACCTTATTACAAAATCCGAGATGAATTATCAACTGAGGATGGGTTGATCTTCCGGGGCGAGCGACTGGTTATCCCACGTTCAGCCCGAAAGGTGATGTTAAGGGAGTTACATCGATCTCATTTGGGGATCAACGGTTGCACTAGAAGAGCCAAGGATACGGTATATTGGCCAGGCGTCAGTTGCCAAGTGAAGGATTTCGTCTCCAAGTGCCCAATATGTAACAAGTTCGGGAACCGCCTGATAAAAGAACCAATGGTTTGTCGCAAAATACCAGAGCGCCCTTGGCAGCATATTGCAGCTGACCTGTTTTCACATGCGACAAAACATTATTTACTTTTAGTGGATTATTTCAGCGATTTGTTTCGAAATAGAGAAAATGAGTACCACATCAGCTGAAGAAATCGTGACGAAAATGAAAGGTCAATTTGCGAGGTATGGTATTCCAGAAAGTGTCAGATCCGATGGAGGTCCACAATTTTCGGCAAAGCAGTTTGCTGACTTCGCAGAAAAATGGCGTTTTAAACATGAAATGTCCAGCCCTTACCATAGCCAATCCAATGGTAAAGCAGAATCGGCAGTGAAAGAAGCGAAAAAAAATAATGAAAAAATGCATGGAGGCTAAAGAAGATCCGTATCTAGCGCTTCTGGAACATAGAAATACTCCATCCACCGATATAGAATTAAGCCCAGCTCAAAGACTCATGGGTAGACGCACAAGAACGAGGATACCTATTGTTACCAACCGTCTGTCCAGACATGACGTTTCATGGGACGTCATCAATCAGGGACAGACGTGCAAACAGTTGTGTAGTAAAACGGATTTTGTCAATATGAATTATTTCGTGTTAATAGAACAGTTATAAAAACATACATGAGGTTTTGCGATGGGTTCAGCCATTTCACCGATGTTAGCGAATACTTGAATGGCACATTGTCATAAGTTAGCTCACAAAGTGAACATCATCGGCCAAACATGTGGGCATTATCTCGATGATACAATCGTCAATCAAAGATCGCAAGCGTTCCATTGTAACCTCAACAACTCAGATGCCAAAATCTAAGTTACAAAGGAGATTGAGTCGACAGAATGGACACTTGCATTCGTGGACTGTCTCTCGCGAAAGCAGAATGGCATAATTAGCCTCACGATCTTTCGTAAGCGAATTGACACAGATGCAGCCTTGCGTTATTCAACAACGCACCCCAAATTTTATTTAATACATTTGCGAAATCGCTGTTGTACAACATTGAACACTTGTGAAGCGATAGCACCTATAAATAGCGAGCCCATCAAGTAGTACGTCGCCGGCTTGCTGATCATGGTTGCCGTTAGACGCTAATTAAACGCCAACTGAAACGGGTCAAAACGTTTGTGTTTAACAGTTTTTACACATTTCGTTTAGGAATCGTCAGTGTGGATATGTTGAATTCTGAATAACGCAAGTGTACGATTAATTTATATAAGGGGGAAGAACGCTGCGATTCTATTGACGCATCACAAGGATAAGACACATTCTGGCTGTGCAACGAATCGTGTATATGAATTCAAATGCAACAGTAGCTCGGGAATATATATCGGCAAACATCTAGGCAAATCATTACAAGGATAATGGAACACCAGCATAGAATTGCTAAGCTGTCACGAAATTTCACATTATTACTATCAATAACATTTGTTTTGCAGGATGTTTGTGAAAGTTAATTAAAATACAACATTTTAGAATTAACATTTTTAACCAAACTGCAACTTTTGAGATTTTGGTTGTACGTTTGATATTTCACCAATCAAATGCAACTGCCGTACCGTTCCCTATTCCTGCAGTATTTTCAACTTATTCCACCTAACTGGATATTCATTATCTAATTCGCATTTAGGTTTGTTTGTTCATAGGATCAGCAATAGAAAAACGATTTGGTTTATTTTCAAACAACTATAGTTGCCATCAATCTGGTAGCATATGTAACAGCGTCTAGCATCAATGATTTCCGTGTCGTATAAGATACTGACAAATTTAATGGAAAATAGCCTAAATGTGATCATAAATCATGTGTTTATTGAAGTATTATGATCATCACCAAAACATTATATCGAACAAATTGATCAGTAAAAGTCTATTGGAAACGTTTTAAAAACGAAGCACTGATATTAACTTGATCGTATGGTCGCTATTAACAGGCATATATAAAGCGTACCATTTATAAGATCATACAAGTTTGCCGTTTGAAGCGATGACAATTCAATGATCATGATTCAAGAATCAAGAATATATGGTCACAAAAGGCACATAGCTTCACAATTACCATATCATAGTAAATATGCGTTCAAGAATGAAAAAAATCAATTATACGATGTCACTGGAGTCAAGTAATATGCTTACCCTGAGTCAATACACAGGCATCGTCAAATCGTTATGTAACAAATAATTGTCCAAGGTTCGAGTGAATGTTTGGATACAGGGAGATGTGATAATTGCTTCGGGAAGGGCATTCCACAGGAAACAGACACGTACCGAATAGAAATATCGGCGACAATTAGTACGGGAATGGGGAATTTGTAGTGCCGCTGAGTGGCTACGTGTAATTCCTGATTCACGGTATTTGAACAAATGTTTGAGTGGATTATCTGGAGTATTCAATATCTTGTAAGTAATTATAACGTCACTTCGAAGTCTACGTTGAAGGGGAGTGAGAGCTTTAGCTTTTTCAACCTTTCCACGTATGTAAGGTCTCGAAAACCACGTGTTCCATTTTCGGAATTAAGTAGGTCTTCATGATTCTTGGCAACGTTACAGGCGGAAAGGTTCTGAAGATCCGTCAAAGCATACCTAGAAGCCTTGAAGCACGCTTGTAAATGACCTCACAATGCACGCTGTTCTTCAGGCTGCCACATATCCAGACTCCAAGATCCTTCTCCGATTTCGGTCCAGCTCAAAATCGTCTGCCCAAAGTGATATTCGTATTGAAAGGGCTTACCGATTTGCAGTAACTTGCATTTTTGAAAATTGAACGGCAGTTTATTTTTAACTGACCATTCGTGTAGTGCATCTAAATCACTTTGGAGTTTCACGCAGTCTGCAGTTGATTTTATTCGCATCCAAAGTTTAACATCATCCGCAAAAAGAACTACCTTGCATTAGAGCGTCTCAGGTAAATCATTGATGTAAACTGAGAAAAGCACTGGACCGAGAACGGAACCTTGCGGTACACCACTGGAGGTATTAATGGCTCGTGATTGTACCCGGTTAACTCGAACGGTTGCCTTGCGCCCATTGAGGTAGCTCTCGAACCACACGAGTAGCTGCCAATCTGTTTCAGAATCCGTAGCAACAGGAAGTGATCAACTCTGTCGGAAGCTTTCGACATATCCAGATAGCACGCGTGCCCACTGTCTCCTGCGTTTGAAACACAAACGGGAACCATACGAGAAGATCGAATGGGTGTTCAATGATTCATTAATAGTTGAGCTCAGCAGAGCGAATCCAAATGATTCAAGCATAGAATAATTGGATTTTTAATAAACATGCTTACATCGCGTCGCCTTTTCCAAATTAGTTTACGCAGGAAACTTGAGCGAACGATTGCTGTGGATAGAAAGTAGCCAAAATGACTGACATCCTGTCCGAAAAACCGTCAAATGGTTTTCATTATACTGTCACTATCCGATCAGTGAAACAGCAGTTATCCGATTTTAATGTGTGTGAGATGTGAATGCAAACATATCTGCTTCTCTAATCTGGCCCTGGGCCTGATAAGCTCCAAAATGCAAACTTGTGTCCTGAGTCTTGGCTTGGCCGTTTCATAACCATCTGGTTTTGTGGTCTCTCGTATCATCTAGTTGATCACCTGACATAACTGTCTCTTCTATCCAGTACATCACAAATCGTGAATGGGAAGTTTTACTTATATACTTTGAATCCGAATTGTATGTTTCACATCAGCTGCTCGATCGTCTACTTCAGCTTTATGAAGCTGGTAATTCTTTTGCAAATGATCCCAAATATCCGTCTATCGAAATTCTTGTCTCATTAGTAAAGCAATTTATATTTGACCCTGATAACGAAGTAACCTTTGTTTCAGCGTTATTTTTTAAGGAGCTGAGAAATGAGTGCGAAGTTTGATTGTTGTTTCAAAATTGGGTACGGTGGCATTAGATTTATATAGCGATTTAATCCTTCCTCAAGACCCATGTGAACGTAAATTCGAAGAGACAGTCGATTCACATTATGACAAGTAATGTTTTGGTTTTCAATCATCTCTATTCAGTATTCGTTACCATTGCATTAAGTAGATCATTAGTAAAACAACAAATATTTTGACGAATCTTAAAGATATTAATAGATAGTGTGAACGCTTCAGATTAAGGATTCAGAATAAGTCACCGCCTTCTTTCAGTAGAAAATAATGTAGTCATCATATTGTCTGCTCACTCATTGGGACCTTCGACTGCCGGTTGCTGTTGCTGTAGATGCAACCCAGATTGGTGTGGGAGCAGTCATTTCTTCATACTGACTGCGTGTTCCCAGCAGACAATTTCGCATGCTTAAAGAACACTGA
>JACCGJ010009008.1:0-22218 GCA_013407085.1 Atriophallophorus winterbourni
AACTCCGCCAAGGACGGTCCCAAGCCCGTCTGAGAAAGGAGAAGGGTTGGGCTTAAGGCTAGCAACCCTATCCCGTAAAACCGACATTGCTATGGAAACGAAGACAACAGATCCGTGGTTCGGTCATGTCTGCAGGATGGATCCCAGTTCGAATACGAAGGTAGCCATGCACTGGCATCCGCAAGGTAAACGAAAAATGGGACGGCCCAAGGAAACTTGGCGCAGAACGTTGGAACGCGAACTACATGCACAAGGATTCACGGTGCAGACGGCAACGGAAGCAGCGAGAGACCGGAGCCACTGGCGTCAAGTTTTCTTCGCCTCATGTGCCACCGCGAACGCGAGAGGGACTGGAGAGAGAGGAGAGAAGAGTGTTCGCACTCATTTGGTATTGAGTCAATCGAAACTCTACTTTCAAATCAATCGATACATTTATGTGTTTGTATATCAGATTTATTTCCGATAGAAAGCAATGAATTTAAAAAAATCTGTGCTGAAATGAGTGCCCCAACGTATGCAAAAAGACCTACTCTAAGGAAACTTGAAATCAGGAAGTTGACATTGTGATAGAAAGTTGTTGGCAGAATAAATTCAAATGCTCTTGACATTGATCATGCGCGTTGGAAAGAATTCGCTCCTGACCGCTCACTTTTGAGGCACTTAATCGTCAAACACTTAATCCCAAGGGAATGTATTTAAGATAAGATTTAAGATAAGAAGATATTTAAATGTGTGCAATGACTCTTGAATCACAAGTGCGACAAAGAAAACGTTTTGGCGAAGAATGCGGTGGTTAAATGAAGGAGAAAATGTTAGACATTTATGCAACCCCCTCTGCCTCACGGACTTCGGTCACATTCGGTCTGTCATTAGGTACTCTAATTTCATTACCTCGAAAAGTGCTATCTCGCGGACACTCAACAGGCATCGAAACAGTATAAGAAGGAAAGACCCAACATGCAGTCTTCCGTCTCACCCAAGTGACGCTCATGTTCCAACATCCCACCATTTGGACATTTCTTAACGGTTTGTGAAAGGATTGACGACAACATACGGCCTCAGTTCTGACGATTAAGTGATTGGGGATGAAGTGACTTGGGGGTTAACTGTCTGGGGATTAAATGTCTGACGATTAAGTGTCAGTATACCATGTAGAGCATCATCTCCAAGCTGGGGAAAAGCAGATACTGCAATCGCATATTGAACGTAGATTAGGCAGGCAGTGTGGAAGTGCCGCCTGTCGACCGTTGTGAGCGTTGAGGGAGAGATGGCTACTACTAACTGTTTAGACATTTAAAACGCCACGAGCTTGTGATGTGCATTCAAGGTCGATATCGACCGAAGAAGGTCAACAATACAACAACAAAAAACAACACTATTCGATACGAGGTTATTGACGTGAAATTCCAAAAAGGTGTTTCTTCGCTCTATTCAAGTGTTTGACAGAAAAATATGGGAATTTTTAGTCTAGTTACTGAATTTTCTGAACAGCAGAAAGCGGAAAACAGAAACAGATCGCAATAATGAAATGGCATAGAATGCGCATTACCTGGCTACTGTTACCCCAAAGTTACATAATATAATTTGACTTCCAGTAGAAAGTGATTCAAAAACTCCTCACGACACAGTTAAGTGAAATCTGCGGCCTTAGAGGTCAGTGCTGGGATTATTTTCATTGTTGCACTTGTGATAAACGTACGCAACCATTGTACACCCTGTTGCAAATCGCAATTCAATCATATGTGGCTTAAAAAAGCAACACGTTTTCATAAACTATTCAAATGAATGGTTGGGAAATATGAAGTTTAAACTTTTCCATAATTATGAACCAGTCGCAGGATATGCGCTACAGCCTTGGCACGCATGACTCAGAGCGGATATCGAGCTGATACAGCAACGGTCAGCAAAACGAGTGTTCGGTCATGACAACCAAACAAAACCCTGTCACCAAGTGACATCAAAAATGGGTTAGATAGACAACAAGTCGAAGAGTCAAGAATTGAAACTCCCAAGAAATAGTTGGAGACCTAATCGGTTTGAAGAGGATTCATAAGCTTCACTTTGAGTATACGGGATTGAAACAAAATTATTCTCGCGTGAAGAACACTCTCTACATCAAACTGTAAGACGAAAGTTTACTGCGCCGGTGTCTGTTTTAACAGGAACGCTTTAACATCGACCGATATTCATTTAAATAGCGGTCGAAATGAGATGTTTAGACTCAGTTGAACTAATGGTTATCGAGTCATGTCGTCTACGGTCAACGCAATTCCTACGTAGCTACATTTTAATTATTGTCACTTTATGGTTATTGCTAAACGAAATGCATTTCAGACTACTAACTAGCTTGAAATAACACCACTCCCAGTTATAAAATGGATATTAACCATCGTTGTTAACCTCCGGTGGATGTCGAACAAAGATGTACCTTGCGAGAACACAGCGATCTCATGCTCTACAGCATTTCGCGTAGTCTGATTTCAGAGGAACAATCTCTCCCGCAGTATTCACAACCAAAATCAGTACCGGAAGATAGGTGGGATTTCCAGTAACTTATCTTCTCCAGCTTGAATATGACACTTCCCACAGGTCCAATAAATACCTACAACATACTAGCACCCTACGTTTTGGGTAACATAATACCGCTTATACAGCTGATGGAGGCTGAGAAGCAGAACAGTAAGTATAATACCACCAACAGGCGAAATCCATATAAGAAAATTATGACACGACAAGGAGAAAATGTTGCAACGAACTGACATTCTTTTAGTTCCGTTCCTGAATCCGAGGTCAAGTTTGAATACTCTGACTGATCCAGCGAATTCAGCATATCGTTCAATTCTTGCAGATTTCGTCGGGGCATCAGCTCAACTTTAGGATTACGTTCCACCACAAAGGAAGACTTTGAATAAGATGACGGACTGGTCGACGTGGGAGACGGCACCGGATCGATTTCCGTTTCCAGTAGCCTCTCGGAAGACATTGGCACGTAATCGTTGAAGGCACCGTTGTTCTGGTTGCGCTTGAGTAATTCCACATTGGTTTGATGCAGTTCGTTTAGCAGAGTATCTGGAAAACAAATTTAAGTTCGCACAGTGTTCAAACATGCGTTATTGTAATTAACCGAAGCACACTATGCTTGATAGTGGTTGTCGACACAGGTTCGAAGGCAACAGAATATGTAAATCGTTTCTACACACAGCATTCACACGTGAAGTTGAAATTCGTTCGGTTGATTTGATACATCTTTCTCGAGTCTGTTTTACAAGAGTAGGCTTAGTCTTTGGAGCACATACTTTGCAGCAGGCAAACGTTCGAAGTGGTTTGGAAAAAGTCAACACGAGAAACACCTAATTATAATCGATGTCTCACCTTGGTTTATGGACAAATATTATTAATTAATGATGGTAACTAGTTTAAAAAATAGAAGTACCAATAATAAATGAGTTTTTTGTTGATGGTCATAGGGTAAACCTCATCTACAGATGTTCGAACATATATGATTGGAAAGGTTTGTCGCACCAACCTTATCCAACGGTAGTATACAAGTGTAACTTGTTTTCAAATCTTCCACTGTTTCAACCGCAAGCGGATCCAGATCCTATTATCTCCGCCTGATGAGTCTAAACCACACGAAACCGGTCGTGGGGTGTGCGTGATGGAATTGCGTGTAAATGAGCTTTTTCACCAATAATAAACTTCTAAATATAAAAAGTCCGTATTTGCATGCATCTCTAGCAAGTATACACACACTTCACGAAAGGTTTATTGTTGTTTCCAATCATCACCTTTTTTCACAGTTCCTGTTCGTATATTACCTAACTAACGTGATGGGTGTGTGATAGAAATGCAAGCAAATATGGAATTTTGTTCATGGTCATTGGTTTGACCATATCTACATGTGTATGAGCACGTGATTAAACCGGTTGGTCATGCAAAGCTTATCCAACAGTGGCTTACAAGTACAACTTCTCCATAAGAATGTTGATCATTTTTCAATCTTTTGAGAGAAAAAGTTTAAATATGTCAAACGTGGTCTACGAAAAACCTTAGTTCAGTTAACACAAAACCAAATTATATACAAAAGAAACTTTGTTGTGGAATGTGTAGCGTGACTGCGCTTGTTTGGCCTCGAAAGCCATATTTCAAATATCATTAGCTCTGTTAACTCCTGTGACTTAGAAAAATCGATTGCAATAATTTGATAAAAGTTCAGCTTTGCCTCCATTCCTGTATTCTATCGAAAACCAAGGAAAGATGATAGTACTACTCCAAAAGGAAATGTTTGAAATGTGATGTTCACATCTCTAGCACACATTGTACCACCAGTTCCGGGCTGTTTGCCGTATCACGTGCAGATAGTAAAATTACGTTTATTGAGCTTTGTGGCAGTGTAAATGTGATAAACAAAACTAAATTTCGGAGCCACTTTTAAATGGGGCTCGTACGACAAACCGCGATGTTCAAACACAGAATCACAGAGTGATTCCTGGTCAAGCTCATAAGAGACCAATGTAAAGTGATGCTCACTCCTGTTTCTAATTGTTCGCCAATATTCGATGGAAACAGTGAGATTAGCTTCAATAATCCTAGTAACAGTAAATCAGTTGTCAACAAAGTCACATTATTAAGCCAATGTGAAATACCAATGGCTTCAATGCCAAATGTGCTTAAAGACATGGAGTATACCAGCTCTCCATGTAGCAAATTTTGAATGTACTTACAGAAAAAATACTATGGTTAGTTCTGTTTAGAATATGAAATGCCAAGTCTACAACCATGACCAACAATTTCCCCGTGATTTCAACTTCGGGATAACATATATAGATTCAATGATTGATTTAATGAACGAAGCTCAATAAAGAAAAATCGATAGATCTATTATACTGTCGTTTGTGTGTACGAAATCTAAATGAATCGAAATTTGAGCCGTCTGTACAGATTTTGTTAATACATTTTCCAGTAACTACACGGATAATTTGGTCAAAAATTTTAATGTCTTTATATTATATATAATATATATATATATATATATATCTATATATATATATATTATATCTAATCTCTCTCCAACAAAATCTCTCTCTCTTTCTCCTTCTCTCTCTCTCTCTCTCTCTCTCTCTCTCTCTCTCTTCTCTCTCTCTCTCTCTCTCCCGTGGCGCCCCGGTTACCCCGCCTCGCTGTTGCTGGCTTCCCCCTGTTCGTTGTAAGCGGAGTTCGTTGTAAGCGAGTTGCGACACTGACAGTCCAATCTCACGTTTTCTGAAGTAGCTGGCGATACTCTTTTGTTTGAGTTTTGACTTCGCCACTGCCTCGATCTCTCTCTCCACAAATTCAAGTTCTCTTTCGACGTCTCTTCCTTTTATTCTAAAAAATCTTCTACAAAGATCAAGAGCACGCCTGGCATCTTTCACGGACGGAGTGTCTGACTGAGTGATTGCAATTTGTCATGAGTCTGTGATTACCAATCACAGAGAATTCACGTGATTTTCTTGTGCGTGCGTGCGACTCAGTTAGCACACTGTAGGCCAGGCTGCCTGTGTCTCGCCAAGCTGTGTGTCAGTTCTATTCTTAACGCACTGCGGGCCAATCTTGACGGAGCGTTGCGGGTTAAAAGCCAGACAAAGCGAGTTCGTTGTAAGCATGTACTTTATTGAACAAACATAGCTGTCGGGAAAGTGTACGGTGTTCGTAATAAGCGAGATTCGTAACGAACAGTTCGTTGTACGCATGTTTCAAATAAGCTTGCAGATAGGGAATTTATTTGTGAAATCATGGTGGTTCGTTATAAGCGGGAATTCATTGTAAGCGAGTTCGTTGTAAGTGGGTTCCACTGTATATATATATATATATATATATATATATATATATATATTTCAGAGTAATGCAGAAATTAACAGCAGTTTCACAGAACGAAATCGGACAATGAAAGACTGTTTTTCATGCAGTGAATCATTTTGATGATGGAAAGTTCTATAGAAAGCAGAGTAGAAATAGGTAGATGCTCTGAAAAAGATTTAGACAATGGTTTTGTAGTTTAGGTTTGAGCATGTGACTACATCGTACGAAACTAAAATCAAGTAACACTGCTTCAATTTAATTTGCTCATTGATTTAATTTAATGAGAAATTGTTTTTATTCAGTGTCTTATTTAGTTGAACATCAAATTCATTTTTAATGTTGATTCAACTCGAAATTCACCCAAATGGTAAGGTGCATGAACTATGTCAAAAGTGTGCAGCTCAAAGTTTTGGTTGCCTTGTGATAAATTTATTCAAATAGTCTAATAAGCATTTGTTATGCTGGTGTCTAACCAGGTTTGTGCATTCAAACTGAATTTACATTTAGTATCTTTGTTGACGAGGCTGATAAAAAGCTTTGGAAGAATCGTATAATTTACGTGAAACATTAGAAACACACTTATAGATAACACTACACCATACAATGTTTCACAGGTTTTTGCTGGGACAGAAAGTGAATATTTTTGAACAAAGTAGGACATTAATATATTAACTATCAAGACCATGTGATGATGTATTTATATAACTAATTTGAGTCATTATTTACTTTAATTATTGAGACAGCCTTGAATCGGTCACATTTACAAAATTTTTAACTGACGTACATCTGTGGCAAATTCGAATCATTTATAGATGTTGGAGAGCAGGAATCTCAAAAGCTACAGTCGTTGTAAATATATAGAGCTATACATTGGTGTATAGTGCCAACAAATCAGCTGGAACATTTATTGAATCATGTATTTAAACCTCCTGTAAGATGTAGTGTCAATTAAAGTGTTAAAACTAATCTATTAATGAACAAAATAAGCAAACAGCACCAATTGTCGAACTAAGATTTTTGCATGGCATCGATGTAATTTGAAAAATTGTATCGGAATGATTACGAAACCTACAATTGGCGCAGAAATCTCCAAACATTTTAACGTGCACTGTGAAATTTGCGTGGATAAATTGAGAAATATTTTTCAAATCATGGCCTTGTTTGCAGCTTCGAAAGTATTAAAGAGTTATCAAGCAGATTAAAAGATCTACATATGTCAAGATAACCACAATGTGTATAACTACCTTCGTCTTATGTCATTATTCGGCAATTAGTTCCACAGTATCCTAACAAGTAATTATATTACTTGTGAGAATCTACATTGTGCCAGATACAGAACTACACCCATCTTTGTAGATGGCATTATAAGTCTACATTTGAAATTAGCAAATACTAATTCTACGTTTAATGAGCAGTTGAGGAGAGAGAAAAGATAATAAGATAGATACCTATGAAGGAATGTGTTGCTCACATCCCCATCCCATACAAACCACTACCGGTTTCTGGCTGTTTGCTGTCGTTAGGTGGAGACAGTAAGATCAGGTTCAGTGAGCCTTGAAACAGTGGTAAAGTGGTGACCAAAGTTATGCTCGTATTCCACTGTTATAAAGGGTTCGTACAACGAACCTCTAATTTGTATACGTTTTAAACTGACAGTGGGATCTAGCTGTTTTCGATGTTGAGAAATATCCCTCAAGAGAAAACTTGAATTAGAATTCGCATTGCACATAATGCGCCTCTTTACAAGGGACAAAAGGTGAACTCTTTTTCGTTTCTATTAATAAATAACGAATTCATCTATTAAAAATACTGATATACATCAGAAACTTATGCTGAGGATATCTATCTTGATAGCATTCTGGTGATAGCGTAAATATTTTCATATTCAGCTCTAAATCACGAAAGATTTGTATACATACACATGAATGACTGCACTGATTTCTAACTGTGAATCGGATACTATCAATGAAAAAAAATAATTTAATAAAAGATATTGTCGCCGGTAAATTATATTAATCAAATATCTTTTATTACAAATTCAAATACCATTTTATTTTCAAAACTGTATTCCATCTGTTAAATAATGTCAATTTCATCATTTAACTTAGTACAGACGCGGGACAGATACAAGCATTGTGAAATCGAGGTCTGAATTTACTAGAATTAGATTGTAAGATATAATTAGTGTATCGAAAATAAATTAGCAATTTAACAGATAATCATTGATGACCAGTCGATGCTGATATTTTGTCGGGCAAATTTATAAGCTGATTTTGTTTACACAATGTTGTGCCATTGATGCAAGATTTTGCATAATGGTTAATACTTCGGCGCAAAATTCCAAATTAATCATTTCTCTCGAAACGACTTGATCTATCATTGCTCAGTAAAAACACAATCAATTGATCGAATCAGTAAAATCACAATAACCAAACACAAAGCGTTTTGTACCAATAAATTATTCTCAAAACTGAAACTCAAAAATTCATCAGAGTATGTTTCTTATTTAACACAAGCTTTTTGTTTTTTATGGCAATTACTCTTAATAAAAAAGAGCTGAAATTAAAAATATGTATTCAGCAGCTATTAGCATAAATAGAGCATGTAATATTAAATGACCAACTCACCATGAATTACCCGATGTCATAATCAGTGTCAGCGTCTGAATATTAATTTCAATTAACCTATCTAGTGATCTCATGCGAATAAGTAAATATTATTTTAGATCTGTTCTAATGAATCACTATCACAATATTTTTTTAGAAACAATAGAAGAACAAAATTCTATACAGTCTCATCTGAGTTTTATAAAAATATACTCACTACTCCGATGAGATTATATAGAAACGTTGTTTTTCTATTGTTTCTAATATATGTTTCGAAATGATTCGTATTTTGATACAACGCAAATTGCAAATTACAGTAAATTACCATTGGTTATCGTAGGCAAGTTTTTCTTAAAAAAAAGCTACGAAAGTTTTCACTAAAATTCGTTTTTCAATTTTTCAATGAATTGCTGTGCACAACATTGACTTGAAGTGAGTTTAACTGTTTGATGACACGCATCTCAAAACATATAAGGTGTGCGATATGATCAAGTCGCGAACAAATGAAGATAATATGTGATAAAAAATTACAAAAATGAGAAATATTGCGAGGATAAGATGCAAAAATGAAGAATTCAAACTAACCCAGATTGTCCATGCTGTTAGAAAATGCGCAAACTTTAATGACCTACAAAAGTTTTAATTTTGGTATAATATAAAAAGCAGGAAACAATACATAAGCTGCATATAGAAAACAATAAGTAGCATTGTTATGACAAAGCAGTTATTATATAACTTTTGTTATTTTTAAAGACGTTATGACGCCTAGAACGTGTTTTGGTTGAATGGGTCTGAGGTTCAGTTCACTCCAGTTCAGCGTGTACAATACAATAAGTCGCTAACTAGCCAAAAGAAAGTCCCATTTTTTGGTGGTATGCCACAGAAGAGGGTCTAACACTCTACACAATATCTTCATAAATTTCCAGTGCGTCCTTCGGTTCCAGGTTCAACTTGAAGTTGAAGTCTGAGTTGCACATTGCTGAAGGTAGCTAAAAGCCAATAACGCTCCCAGATTTCCATTTACGTTAATCGGTTGAGCACCAGGCACTGCGATATTTTGTATGGTGTTCGCAGGGTTCACACTTCCTTGTTTCTGGATATCCATAATGTTAGGTATGATTATTTTTCACCAGCAAGTTGTGAGTGACATCGATTCAGGAAACGACGCAATAATATACGCGAACAATACAGCGACACGTTTTTTATTTTTTTATTTTTTGGACAATGTTTGAAAACAGGATAGTCCATTTAGTGCTGAATTCCCTCCTAAGCTTATCACGTTAGGAAGGATTATTATACCATCTGCGAGCTCATTCCAATGATTGACCACACGTACCGGCAGCTTCGGTGTACCCTCAAAAGTTTCATTAAATTACATCATGTAGCTGTTTTATTCAATAATTAATATAAAATCATTACGGCTTTTACTAGATCGCCTCGCAGCCATCGTCTCTTCAGTGAGAACAGATCGATGTTGTAAGATGAACATTGAATTTATTTTATTGACAACTAACTGTTTGAATCTCTTGGTATTTTTGTACATTTTTACCATTTTTGTTTTACCGAACTACTTGATTTTATTCGTTCTTGAGCTTATATTTCTGTATCTTTATTTGGCCGTTTGCGCGCTATTTGAAGTTGCAATCATTCGTGGTCATTGTTGCTGTTGAATAATCTGGTTTTTGGATTCAGTACGAAGCGGAATAATTGAGGTTTGCTATTTTTATTGTATAATTATTTTGCTTCAATAGTACCGTACTCATCTCACGTATTGTCTTGTCAATAATTTGGTGGGCTTGGACGCGTCACTCAACCGTTGGATAAACACATTGGTGTTTATATCGCGACTGAAATCTTTGACGTTGAACTCGATTTTCCCCGGACCGAATTGTCGGTTACAGTACTCAATTGGCTTCGTTCGAGCAAATGAGGAAAACGAAGAAATCGTCGAAGAAAACTACTGAACACGACCAGAAGGATCCTTTGGACGGGCAAGTCGGTAATCTTCCATTGGTTGATAACATGTCATGCTCTGGTTCGGTAGTTAGTTCTAACTATGATAATCTTAGGGCGCAGTTTGTGCAGGCACAAATAGAGGAAGAACAGAGGCGTCAGGAGCGAATGCGAATGCTACTCGACTAGCACGACTTAAATTAGAACTCTCTGAGGATGGAGATTCTCGCCAGGTTGCTAGAGACGGTAAGGCTAAGAAGACCGTCAAGGAATATCTCAGCTCAGTTAAACCCCAAGAAGCTCGCCAAGGTTCAAGTCATTTCCCTGACCGTGTAACACCGGTTATGCCACGTGAAGAATTGCAGTATTTCGATGGCAATCCATGCCAGTATTGGAAATTTATACGACAGTTTGAAAACTATATTGAAAGTAATGTTTTTGACGACGGACAACGTATGCTGTATTTGCTGCACTATTGTAAGGGTCAAGCGCGAGATGCTATCGATGGATGTAGTATGATGTCGCCCGAAACTGCCTACAAAAGGGCGCGAGAGATATTAACTGATCTTTACGGGCAGACTCACGTTATCGCGCGGTCAATGATTGACCGGTTAATTTCATCCATGGAAAAAGTAAAGTCAAACGGGGTTTCGCTGACACAAATCTCGATAGAGATGCAGAACTGTGAGACTGCTCTATCTCAGATGAATTGCGATGCGGACCTAGATTCGTTGACGACACTTGAATTAGTCGTCTTCAAGCTGCCACACGAATTGCAGGATCGGTGGGCGAGGTTAGTTGATGTGATTCACCGAGGCAATCGCCAGCCAAAGTTCCACGATTTGCAAAGTTTCATAGCAGACGAAGCGCGAATAAGTCGTAGTCGTTTCGGTCAAATCGCAACGAAAGCAAATGTGAAGGTGACTGACAAGACTGGAAAAGAATTTGCGCGTATTCATAATACGGTGAATCAAATGGACCAGTTTCAATCGAAGATAGCCGTTAAATGCTATGTTTGTGGTGGTGAACACCATTTGGAGAAGTGTGACAAGTTCAGATCTTACGATGTGACTGGTCGGTGGAACGCTGTAAAAAAAAACATCAGGCTTGTTTCTTGTGTCTTTTCAGAGGTCATCGTCCAACGGATTGTCGAAAGAAAGGCCTGTGTTCTGTTTCTGGCTGTAACGGAAGACACAGTCACCTCCTTCATATATGCCAGAAGGAAGAAACTGAAAACTCTCTGAAATGTAACAGTCTAAATACTAGTTACGAACGTGTTCGTCTAGGCACATTTCCTGTTACTATATTGGGACCACATGGCGCAGTAGATACATACGCTATGTTAGATAATGGTTCTGATGTGTCCCTGGTGAAAAGCAGTCTTCTAATAAAGTTGGGAATCCAACCTAAGAAAGAAGTTTTGCATGTTCGAACACTAAATTCGGTATCTCATCTAGACTCAGGCACGACGGAATTGTCTTTGGGGCCATTGGGTTGCCAAGAGCCTGCCGTACGCATAAATCGTGCATACTGTGTACCGGAGTTACCGAGAAACAATAGTTGTTCAGCGGCTATAGACGCCATGCCGTGGGAACATCTGAAAGACCTTGACTTGCCTGACATTCCTGATAAAACTATTGGCCTGCTTATTGGAGCAGACGTACCGGATGCGCACTGGGTGATGGAGCAGAGATTAGGTCGCCGTAACGAACCCTTTGCTTATCAAACAACACTTGGCTGGGTGGTTTTCGGACCAGTTATCTCAGACTCGACACGCAACAAGTTTGTGTTCAGTGTGCAACGGGAAGACACGGATGTGGCTGAGCAATTGAAGTTGATGTACAATAATGAATTCGAGGATAGTGCCTCATGTGATCAACAACTGTCGAGGGACGAAATAAAAGCCGTTCAACTTGTCGAAAAATCTTGTCGTTGGAAAGATGGGCATTTTGAAGTGTGTTTACCTTGGAAAAAGGATTTCCACAGACTCTGCAGCAACCGTGAACAAGCAAAGGCGCGTTTACAGAGTCTGCGTTCTAGGTTTCTGCGAGATCCTGAGTTACTTCAAAGGTATGCAAGTGTGATGGAACACAATTTTATCTGCGGATATGCAACTCATGTTCCAAATCATCAATTATCGACAAACTTTCGACTTCGATGGTATCTTCCTCATCACGCAGTTATTAACCCTAAGAAACCTGGTAAGATAAGGGTTGTACATGATTGCGCCGCCAAGTTCGGAGGTGTATCACTCAATGATTGTTTATACCAAGGTCCAGATACACTGCGTAGCTTAGTTGGTATACTTCTGCGATTCCGTAAAGAGGTGATCGCGCTCTCTGCCGACATTGAAGAAATGTTCATGCAAGTTTCTGTACCTGTTAATGACCGAGGTGCTCTGAGGTTTTTGTGGTGGCCGAACAGTGACTTATCTCAAGCTCCTACTGAATACCAGATGGCGGTTCATCCTTTTGGAGCTGTTTCATCGCCATTTGTCGCGAATTTTGCACTCAAGCAGACGCTTGTGCATTGCGATCAGAACGCCTTCCCGCTGGTTGCCGAAGCTATTCAAAATAACTTTTATGTTGACGATCTGCTGATTTCTGTATCAAGGGAGAGTGATGCAATAATCTTTGTCGACGAAATTTGCCGGACGCTTAAGAAATGCGGTTTCACGTTGCGGAAATGGTTGTCGAACTGTAAGGGTGTTTTGAAAGATGTCCCAGATCAAGAATTAGCTCATCCTGGTGGCAAATTTTATCTTAATCCCATCCCTCCTGATAGAACATTGGGTCTTGAATGGGATTTAATTGCTGATGAGTTTCGGTTTTTGTTTTGGCCGAAGGATGTTGCCCTTACGAGACGTTCGTTGCTGTCAGCGATTTCGTCCTTGTTTGATCCATTGGGGTTGGTCGCTCCAATCTTGTTGCCGGCCAAGTTGTTATTACAAAAACTTTGTCGCGAAAAATTGGATTGGGATGCTGAACTATGTTCGACAGACGTGCGAGCTTGGGAGATCTGGGTGTCCAACGTTCGGAAACTGCAGTCACTGAGAATACCTCGATGTATGAAGCGCGAACGTGCTCACGTAGTGCGACCTCAGTTACATGCATTCTGTGATGCATCGGAAGTTGGGTATGGAGCCGTGATTTACATTCGATTTAGTCCTGAGTCGGCTCTTCCATATTGTTGTCTACTCTACTCGAAGTCGCGCGTTGCTCCAGTCAAGCCCGTTACTATTCCGCGTCTGGAATTAGTGGCCGCTAAGCTGGCAGTTTCACTTACTGCCGTTGTAAAGGAGGAACTTCATTTGGAATTAGATGAAACATGTTTCTGGACTGATTCGACAATTGTCCTCCATTATATCAACAACACTTCCACGAGGTTCAGTACATTTGTATCCAACAGACTGGCTGCGATACATCAATACTCAACACCAAGTCAATGGCGGCACGTGCGTTCGGAGGACAATCCGGCCGATCTCGTTTCTCGTGGTTGCAACGATATCTCTGAAATACGTCGATGGTTAGAAGGACCAAGGTTTCTGACACAACTTAAATCCGAATGGCCGTTGAATATATACGAAGCCCCAGCTGATGTCGAACTGAAAAGGAATTCAAATAGAATTAATGTCGTGCAAGTAAACTTCGGTCTTGATGATATCTTGCAGTATTACTCGTCTTGGCGGAGATTAAAGTTAGCGGTGGCCTGGTTGATCAGGTTCAAACAATATATTGTGAATAGAAGTGTTGTTCAGAACAAAAGACTCACTGCTGATGAGATATACAGCGCAGAACGAGACATTACGGATCGTTCAAGCTCAATCTTTTCCTGGGATCGCAAACCTATTGTTATCTGGACGAAACTGTACTAAAGTACGTGGGGCTCAATTGCGTAAGTTAAACCCAGTTATCGCCGATGGACTGATCTGCGTAAACGGTCGCTTTAATATGGGGGCACATCCCGATGTCAAAAAACTTCCAGTCGTCTTACCGAAGAAGCACGTTTTAACTGACCTAATTGTCAGGCATTACCACATTTGCGAAGGACACAGTGGCATTGCACACGTATTATCGACCATACGAGTACGCTTTTGGATTCTTCAAGGTAGTGCTACTATAAAGCGAATTATCGGTCAGTGTTTTTTATGCCGCCGATAGGCAGCCCAGAAATGCCAGCAGTTGATGGCCCCGTTGCCGATTAGCAGAACAGAACCTGGTTCATACCCGTTCCAATACGTGGGTATTGACTACTTCGGCCCGTTCTGTGTGAAACGTGGAAGAAGTACAGAGAAACGATACGGTTGCTTATTTAGTTGCTTGCAAACCAGAGCAGTTCATTTAGAGTTGGCTCATTCGTTATCAACAGAATCATTCATTATGGTATTAATACGGTTTATTGGGCGACGTGGAATACCTACAGATATCTACAGTGACAATGGAACAAATTTCGTGGGCGCTCAGAGAGAGCTTCGAGAATGCGTGATAAAGTGGGATGAACATAAAATAAACGAACATCTTGTATCACAAGGAACACGGTGGCATTTCCAACCTCCATATGCAAGTCATCGTGGTGGTGTTTGGGAACGTGTTATCAGGTCTGTCAGGAGGATACTGTTTGGATTGTTATTGGAGCAAGTTGTATCAGATGAAGTACTAAACACTCTGATGGTCGAGGCTGAACGTATACTGAACAACCGTCCATTAGTTCCGGCCTCATCGGATTCCGCGGAAAATGTGGCTTTGACACCCAACCACCTATTAATTTTACGAGGAAATGCGGGACTACCCACTTCTGTTGCTCAAAATTATCTGCGAGGATGGAAGCAAGCCTCTTATCTTGCTGATATTTTTTGGCGTAGATGGCTACATGAATATTTGTCTACACTCCATACCCGCCAAAAGTGGTTTCGAAAACACCGAAACTTGAAGGTTGGGGATTTAGTTCTCGTGGTGAACGACGCAACACCTCGTGGATCCTGGCCCTTGGGTAGAGTAACTGAATGCGTTTTGTCGAAAGATGGGTTAGTAAGACAAGTTTATGTGCAATCAAGAGGGGTAGTAATTAAGCGGGATATTCGTCAACTTTGCTTTCTGGAAGCAGATTCGAATATAACGGATGGAGATGCAACGATACCATCGAACGTGGATGCTGGTACCGGAACGGGGTTTGTCACGTAAAGGGACCAGGCCAGCTGGATTGGTTGTGGTAAGGCATGGAAAACGTCTGGCTTCTAACCAATCTGGCTGAAAAGGCCGGTGAATTTTGTCACATGTGTGAGGCATGGAGAACGTCTTGTGCATTGTGACATTTTCTCACTTTGTTCCTAGATAATAACGTCTGATAGCCATTATGATATGACCGGCGATGGGTAAAGATATGGGTTAGGATACCAGAGCATGTACGTTGTCAGCCTTTGAGAAATCCGGCGCGGATTTCGGGGGGCGGTGTAAGATGAACATTGAATTTATTTTATTGACAACTAACTGTTTGAATCTCTTGGTATTTTTGTACATTTTTACCATTTTGTTTTACCGAACTACTTGATTTTATTCGTTCTTGAGCTCATATTTCTGTATCTTTATTTGGCCGTTTGCGCGTTATTTGAAGTTGCAATCATTCGTGGTCATTGTTGCTGTTGAATAATCTGGTTTTTGGATTCAGTACGAAGCGGAATAATTGAGGTTTGCTATTTTTATTGTATAATTATTTTGCTTCAATAGTACCGTACTCATCTCACGTATTGTCTTGTCAATAATTTGGTGGGCTTGGACGCGTCACTCAACCGTTGGATAAACATATTGGTGTTTATATCGCGACTGAAATCTTTGACGTTGAACTCGATTTTCCCCGGACCGAATTGTCGGTTACAGTACTCAATTGGCTTCGTTCGAGCAAATGAGGAAAAAGAAGAAATCGTCGAAGAAAACTACTGAACACGACCAGAAGGATCCTTTGGACGGGCAAGTCGGTAATCTTTCATTGGTTGATAACATGTCATGCTCTGGTTCGGTAGTTAGTTCTAACTATGATAATCTTAGGGCGCAGTTTGTGCAGGCACAAATAGATGAAGAACAGAAGCGTCAGGAGCTTGAGCTAGGACTGTTGAACGCTGCGAATGCTACTCGACTAGCACGACTTAAATTAGAACTGTCTGAGGATGGAGATTCTCGCCAGGTTGCTGGAGACGGTAAGGCTAAGAAGACCGTCAAGGAATATCTCAGCTCAGTTAAACCCCAAGAAGCACCCCAAGGTTCAAGTCATTTCCCTGACCGTGTAACACCGGTTATGCCACGTGTAGAATTGCAGTATTTCGATGGCAATCCATGCCAGTATTGGAAATTTATACGGCAGTTTGAAAACTATATTGAAAGTAATGTTTTTGACGACGGACAACGTATGCTGTATTTGCTGCACTATTGTAAGGGTCAAGCGCGAGATGCTATCGATGGATGTAGTATGTTGTCGCCCGAAACTGCCTACAAAAGGGCGCGAGAGATATTAACTGATCTTTACGGACAGACTCACGTTATCGCGCGGTCAATGATTGACCGGTTAATTTCATCCATGGAAAAAGTAAAGTCAAACGGGGTTTCGCTGACACAAATCTCGATAGAGATGCAGAACTGCGAGACTGCTCTATCTCAGATGAATTGCGATGCGGACCTAGATTCGTTGACGACACTTGAATTAGTCGTCTTTAAGCTGCCACACGAATTGCAGGATCGGTGGGCGAGGTTAGTTGATGTGATTCACCGAGGCAATCGCCAGCCAAAGTTCAACGATTTGCAAAGTTTCATAGCAGACGAAGCGCGAATAAGTCGTAGTCGTTTCGGTCAAATCGCAACGAAAGCAAATGTGAAGGTGACTGACAAGACTGGAAAAGAATTTGCGCGTATTCATAATACGGTGAATCAAATGGACCAGTTTCAATCGAAGATAGCCGTTGATTGCTATGTTTGTGGTGGTGAACACCATTTGGAGAAGTGTGACAAGTTCAGATCTTACGATGTGACCAATCGGTGGAACGCTGTCAAAAAACATCAGGCTTGTTTCTTGTGTCTTTTCAGAGGTCATCGTGCTACGGATTGTCGAAAGAAAGGCCTGTGTTCTGTTTCTGGCTGTAACGGAAGACACAGTCACCTCCTTCATATATGCCAGAAGGAAGAAACTGAAAACTCTCTGAAATGTAACAGTCTGAATACTAGTTACGAACGTGTTCGTCTAGGCACATTTCCTGTTACTATATTGGGACCACATGGCGCAGTAGATACATACGCTATGTTAGATAATGGTTCTGATGTGTCCCTGGTGAAAAGCAGTCTTCTAATAAAGTTAGGAATCCAACCTGAGAAAGAAGTTTTGCATGTTCGAACACTAAATTCGGTATCTCATCTAGACTCAGGCACGACGGAATTGTCTTTGGGGCCATTGGGTTGCCAAGAGCCTGCCGTACGCATAAATCGTGCATACTGTGTACCGGAGTTACCGAGAAACAATAGTTGTTCAGCGGCTATAGACGCCATGCCGTGGGAACATCTGAAAGACCTTGACTTGCCTGACATTCCTGATAAAACTATTGGCCTGCTTATTGGAGCAGACGTACCGGATGCGCACTGGGTGATGGAGCAGAGATTAGGTCGCCGTAACGAACCCTTTGCTTATCAAACAACACTTGGCTGGGTGCTTTTCGTACCAGTTATCTTAGACCCGACACGCAACAAGTTTGTGTTCAGTGTGCAACGGGAAGACACGGATGTGGCTGAACAATTGAAGTTGATGTACAATAATGAATTCGAGGATAGTGCCTCATGTGATCAACAACTGTCGAGGGACGAAATAAAAGCCGTTCAACTTGTCGAAAAATCTTGTCGTTTGAAAGATGGGCATTTTGAAGTTTGTTTACCTTGGAAAAAGGATTTCCACAGACTCTGCAGCAACCGTGAACAAGCAAAGGCGCGTTTACAGAGTCTGCGTTCTAGGTTTCTGCGAGATCCTGAGTTACTTCAAAGGTATGCAAGTGTGATGGAACACAATTTTATCTGCGGATATGCAACTCATGTTCCAAATCATCAATTATCGACAAACTTTCGACTTCGATGGTATCTTCCTCATCACGCAGTTATTAACCCTAAGAAACCTGGTAAGATAAGGGTTGTACATGATTGCGCCGCCAAGTTCGGAGGTGTATCACTCAATGATTGTTTATACAAAGGTCCAGATACACAGCGTAGCTTAGTTGGTATACATCTGCGATTCCGTGAAGAGGTGATCGCGCTCTCTGCCGACATTGAAGAAATGTTCATGCAAGTTTCTGTACCTGTTAATGACCGAGGTGCTCTGAGGTTTTTGTGGTGGCCGAACAGTGACTTATCTCAAACTCCTACTGAATACCAGATGGCGGTTCATCCTTTTGGAGCTGTTTCATCGCCATTTGTTGCGAATTTTGCACTCAAGCAGACGCTTGTGCATTGCGATCAGAACGCCTTCCCGCTGGTTGCCGAAGCTATTCAAAATAACTTTTATGTTGACGATCTGCTGATTTCTGTATCAAGGGAGAGTGATGCAATAATCTTTGTCGACGAAATTTGCCGGACGCTTAAGAAATGCGGTTTCACGTTGCGGAAATGGTTGTCGAACTGTAAGGGTGTTTTGAAAGATGTCCCAGATCAAGAATTAGCTCATCCTGGTGGCAAATTTTATCTTAATCCCATCCCTCCTGATAGAACATTGGGTCTTGAATGGGATTCAATTGCTGATGAGTTTCGGTTTTTGTTTTGGCCGAAGGATGTTGCCCTTACGAGACGCTCGTTGCTGTCAGCGGTTTCGTCCTTGTTTGATCCATTGGGGTTGGTCGCTCCAATCTTGTTGCCGGCCAAGTTGTTATTACAAAAACTTTGTCGCGAAAAATTGGATTGGGATGCTGAACTATGTTCGACAGACGTGCGAGCTTGGGAGATCTGGGTGTCCAACGCTCGGAAACTGCAGTCACTGAGAATACCTCGATGTATGAAGCGCGAACGTGCTCACGTAGTGCGACCTCAGTTACATGCATTCTGTGATGCATCGGAAGTTGGGTATGGAGCCGTGATTTACATTCGATTTAGTCCTGAGTCGGCTCTTCCATATTGTTGTCTACTCTACTCGAAGTCGCGCGTTGCTCCAGTCAAGCCCGTTACTATTCCGCGTCTGGAATTAGTGGCCGCTAAGCTGGCAATTTCACTTACTGCCGTTGTAAAGAAGGAACTTCATTTGGAATTAGATGAAACATGTTTCTGGACTGATTCGACAATTGTCCTCCATTATATCAACAACACTTCCACGAGGTTCAGTACATTTGTATCCAACAGATTGGCTGCGATACATCAATACTCAACACCAAGTCAATGGCGGCACGTGCGTTCGGAGGACAATCCGGCCGATCTCGTTTCTCGTGGTTGCAACGATATCTTTGAAATACGTCGATGGTTAGAAGGACCAAGGTTTCTGACACAACTTGAATCCGAATGGCCGTTGAATATATACGAAGCCCCAGCTGATGTCGAACTGAAAAGGAATTCAAATAGAATTAATGTCGTGCAAGAAAACTCCGGTCTTGATGATATCTTGCAGTATTACTCGTCTTGGCGGAGATTAAAGTTAGCGGTGGCCTGGTTGATCAGGTTCAAACAATATATTGTGAATAGAAGTGTTGTTCAGAACAAAAGACTCACTGCTGATGAGATATACAGCGCAGAACGAGACATTACGGATCGTTCAAGCTCAATCTTTTCCTGGGATCGCAAACCTATTGTTATCTGGACGAAACTGTACTAAAGTACGTGGGGCTCAATTGCGTAAGTTAAACCCAGTTATCGCCGATGGACTGATCTGCGTAAACGGTCGCTTTAATATGGGGGCACATCCCGATGTCAAAAAACTTCCAGTCGTCTTACCGAAGAAGCACGTTGTAACTGACCTAATTGTCAGGCATTACCACATTTGCGAAGGACACAGTGGCATTGCACACGTATTATCGACCATACGAATACGCTTTTGGATTCTTCAAGGTAGTGCTACTATAAAGCGAATTATCGGTCAGTGTTTTTTATGCCGCCGATATGCAGCCCAGAAATGCCAGCAGTTGATGGCCCTGTTGCCGATTAGCAGAACAGAACCTGGTTCATACCCGTTCCAATACGTGGGTATTGACTACTTCGGCCCGTTCTGTGTGAAACGTGGAAGAAGTACAGAGAAACGATACGGTTGCTTATTTAGTTGCTTGCAAACCAGAGCAGTTCATTTAGAGTTGGCTCATTCGTTATCAACAGAATCATTAGTTATGGTATTAATACGGTTTATTGGGCGACGTGGAATACCTACAGATATCTACAGTGACAATGGAACAAATTTTGTTGGCGCTCAGAGAGAGCTTCGAGAATGCGTGATAAAGTGGGATGAACATAAAATAAACGAACATCTTGCATCACAAGGAACACGGTGGCATTTCCAACCTCCATATGCAAGTCATCGTGGTGGTGTTTGGGAGCGTGTTATCAGGTCTGTCAGGAGGATACTGTTTGGATTGTTATTGGAGCAGGTTGTATCAGATGAAGTACTAAACACTCTGATGGTCGAGGCTGAACGTATACTGAACAACCGTCCATTAGTTCCGGCCTCATCGGATTCCGCGGAAAATGTGGCTTTGACACCCAACCACCTATTAATTTTACGAGGAAATGCGGGACTACCCACTTCTGTTGCTCAAAATTATCTGCGAGGATGGAAGCAAGCCTCTTATCTTGCTGATATTTTTTGGCGTAGATGGCTACATGAATATTTGTCTACACTGCATACCCGCCAAAAGTGGTTTCGAAAACACCGAAACTTGAAGGTTGGTGATTTAGTTCTCGTGGTGAACGACGCAACACCTCGTGGATCCTGGCCCTTGGGTAGAGTAACTGAATGCGTTTTGTCGAAAGATGGGTTAGTAAGACAAGTTTGTGTGCAATCAAGAGGGGTAGTAATTAAGCGGGATATTCGTAAACTTTGCTTTCTGGAAGCAGATTCGAATATAACGGATGGAGATGCAACGATACCATCGAACGTGGATGCTGGTACCGGAACGGGGTTTGTCACGTAAAGGGACCAGGCCAGCTGGATTGGTTGTGGTAAGGCATGGAAAACGTCTGGCTTCTAACCAATCTGGCTGAAATGGCCGGTGAATTTTGTCACATGTGTGAGGCATGGAGAACGTCTTGCGCATTGTGACATTTTCTCACTTTGTTCCTAGATAATAACGTCTGATAGCCATTATGATATGACCGGCGATGGGTAAAAATATAGGGTAGGATACCAGAGCATGTACGTTGTCAGCCTTTGAGAAATCCGGCGCGGATTTCGGGGGGTGGTGTAAGATGAACATTGAATTTATTTTATTGACAACTAACTGTTTGAATCTCTTGGTATTTTTGTACATTTTTACCATTTTTGTTTTACCGAACTACTTGATTTTATTCGTCCTTGAGCTTATATTTCTGTATCTTTATTTGGCCGTTTGCGCGCTATTTGAAGTTGCAATCATTCGTGGTCATTGTTGCTGTTGAATAATCTGGTTTTTGGATTCAGTACGAAGCGGAATAATTGAGGTTTGCTATTTTTATTGTATAATTATTTTGCTTCAATAGTACCGTACTCATCCCACGTATTGTCTTGTCAATAATTTGGTGGGCTTGGACGCGTCACTCAACCGTTGGATAAACACATTGGTGTTTATATCGCGACTGAAATCTTTGACGTTGAACTCGATTTTCCCCGGACCGAATTGTCGGTTACAGTA
>JACCGJ010009009.1:0-28109 GCA_013407085.1 Atriophallophorus winterbourni
TTGAAAGATGGGCATTTTGAAGTGTGTTTACCTTGGAAAAAGGATTTCCACAGACTCTGTAGCAACCGTGAACAAGCAAAGTCGCGTTTACAGAGTCTGCGTTCTAGGTTTCTGCGGGATCCTGCGTTACTTCTAAGGTATGCAAGTGTGATGGAACATAATTTTATCTGCGGATATGCAACTCATGTTCCAGATCATCCATTGTCGACAAACTTTCGACCTCGATGGTATCTTCCTCATCACGCAGTTATCAACCCTAAGAAACCTGTTAAGATAAGGGTTGTACATGATTGCACTGCCAAGTTCGGAGGTGTATCACTCAATGATTGTTTATACCAAGGTCCAGATACACTGCGTAGCTTAGTTGGTATACTTCTGCGATTCCGTAAAGAGGTGATCGCGCTCTCTGCCGACATTGAAGAAATGTTCATCAAGTTTCTGTACCTGTTATTGACCGAGGTGCTCTGAGGTTTTTGTGGTGGCCGAACAGTGACTTATCTCAAACTCCTACTGAATACCAGATGGCGGTTCATCCTTTTGGAGCTGTTTCATCGCCATTTGTCGCGAATTTTGCACTCAAGCAGACGCTTGTGCATTGCGATCAGAACGCCTTCCCGCTGGTTGCCGAAGCTATTCAAAATAACTTTTATGTTGACGATTTGCTGATTTCTGTATCAAGGGAGAGTGGTGCAATAATCTTTGTCGACGAAATTTGCCGGACGCTTAAGAAATGCGGTTTCACGTTGCGGAAATGGTTGTCGAACTGTAAGGGTGTTTTGAAAGATGTCCCAGATCAAGAATTAGCTCATTCTGGTGGCAAATTTTATCTTAATCCCATCCCTCCTGATAGAACATTGGGTCTTGAATGGGATTCAATTGCTGATGAGTTTCGGTTTTTGTTTTGGCCGAAGGATGTTGCCCTTACGAGACGCTCGTTGCTGTCAGCGGTTTCGTCCTTGTTTGATCCATTGGGGTTGGTCGCTCCAATCTTGTTGCCGGCCAAGTTGTTATTACAAAAACTTTGTCGCGAAAAATTGGATTGGGATGCTGAACTATATTCGACAGACGTGCGAGCTTGGGAGATCTGGGTGTCCAACGTTCGGAAACTGCAGTCACTGAGAATACCTCGATGTATGAAGCGCGAACGTGCTCACGTAATGCGACCTCAGTTACATGCATTCTGTGATGCATCGGAAGTTGGGTATGGAGCCGTGATTTACATTCGATTTAGTCCTGAGTCGGCTCTTCCATATTGTTGTCTACTCTACTCGAAGTCGCGCGTTGCTCCAGTCAAGCCCGTTACTATTCCGCGTCTGGAATTAGTGGCCGCTAAGCTGGCAGTTTCACTTACTGCCGTTGTAAAGGAGGAACTTCATTTGGAATTAGATGAAACATGTTTCTGGACTGATTCGACAATTGTCCTTCATTATATCAACAACACTTCCACGAGGTTCAGTACATTTGTATCCAACAGACTGGCTGCGATACATCAATACTCAACACCAAGTCAATGGCGGCACGTGCGTTCGGAGGACAATCCGGCCGATCTCGTTTCTCGTGGTTGCAACGATATCTCTGAAATACGTCGATGGTTAGAAGGACCAAGGTTTCTGACACAACTTAAATCCGAATGGCCGTTGAATATATACGAAGCCCCAGATGATGTCGAACTGAAAAGGAATTCAAATAGAATTAATGTCGTGCAAGAAAACTCCGGTCTTGATGATATCTTGCAGTATTACTCGTCTTGGCGGAGATTAAAGTTAGCGGTGGCCTGGTTGATCAGGTTCAAACAATATATTGTGAATAGAAGTGTTGTTCAGAAGAAAAGACTCACTGCTGATGAGATATACAACGCAGAACGAGACATATTACGGATCGTTCAAGCTCAATCTTTTCCTGGGATCGCAAACCTATTGTTATCTGGACGAAACTGTACTAAAGTACGTGGGGCTCAATTGCGTAAGTTAAACCCAGTTATCGCCGATGGACTGATCTGCATAAACGGTCGCTTTAATATGGGGGCACATCCCGATGTCAAAAAACTTCCAGTCGTCTTACCGAAGAAGCACGTTGTAACTGACCTAATTGTCAGGCATTACCACATTTGCGAAGGACACAGTGGCATTGCACACGTATTATCGACCATACGAGTACGCTTTTGGATTCTACAAGGTAGTGCTACTATAAAGCGAATTATCGGTCAGTGTTTTTTATGCCGCCGATATGCAGCCCAGAAATGCCAGCAGTTGATGGCCCCGTTGCCGATTAGCAGAACAGAACCTGGTTCATACCCGTTCCAATACGTAGGTATTGACTACTTCGGCCCGTTCTGTGTGAAACGTGGAAGAAGTACAGAGAAACGATACGGTTGCTTATTTAGTTGCTTGCAAACCAGAGCAGTTCATTTAGAGTTGGCTCATTCGTTATCAACAGAATCATTCAATATGGTATTAATACGGTTTATTGGGCGACGTGGAATACCTACAGATATCTACACTGACAATGGAACAAATTTCGTTGGCGCTCAGAGAGAGCTTCGAGAATGCGTGATAAAGTGGGATGAACATAAAATAAACGAACATCTTGTATCACAAGGAACACGGTGGCATTTCCAACCTCCATATGCAAGTCATCGTGGTGGTGTTTGGGAACGTGTTATCAGGTCTGTTAGGAGGATACTGTTTGGATTGTTATTGGAGCAAGTTGTATCAGATGAAGTACTAAACACTCTGATGGTCGAGGCTGAACGTATACTGAACAATCGTCCATTAGTTCCGGCCTCATCGGATTCCGCGGAAACTATGGCTTTGACACCCAACCACTTATTAATTTTACGAGGAAATGCGGGACTACCCACTTCTGTTGCTCAAAATTATCTGCGAGGATGGAAGCAAGCCTCTTATCTTGCTGATATTTTTTGGCGTAGATGGCAACATGAATATTTGTCGACACTCCATACCCGCCAAAAGTGGTTTCGAAAACACCGAAACTTGAAGGTTGGGGATTTAGTTCTCGTGGTGAACGACGCAACACCTCGTGGATCCTGGCCCTTGGGTAGAGTAACTGAATGCGTTTTGTCGAAAGATGGGTTAGTAAGACAAGTTTATGTGCAATCAAGAGGGGTAGTAATTAAGCGGGATATTCGTCAACTTTGCTTTCTGGAAGCAGATTCGAATATAACGGATGGAGATGCAACGATACCATCGAACGTGGATGCTGGTACCGGAACGGGGTTTGTCACGTAAAGGGACCAGGCCAGCTGGATTGGTTGTGGTAAGGCATGGAAAACGTCTGGCATCTAACCAATCTGGCTGAAAAGGCCGGTGAATTTTGTCACATGTGTGAGGCATGGAGAACGTCTTGTGCATTGTGACATTTTCTCACTTTGTTCCTAGATAATAACGTCTGATAGCCATTATGATATGACCGGCGATGGTTAAAGATATAGGGTAGGATACCAGAGCATGTACTTTGTCAGCCTTTGAGAAATCCGGCGCGGATTTCGGGGGGCGGTGTAAGATGAACATTGAATTTATTTTATTGACAAGTAACTGTTTGAATCTCTTGGTATTTTTGTACATTTTTACCATTTTTGTTTTACAGAATTACTTGAATTTATTCGTTCTTGAGCTTATATTTCTGTATCTTTATTTGGCCGTTTGCGCGCTATTTGAAGTTGCAATCATTCGTGGTCATTGTTGCTGTTGAATAATCTGGTTTTTGGATTCAGTACGAAGCGGAATAATTGAGGTTTGCTATTTTTATTGTATAATTATTTTGCTCCAATAGTACCGTACTCATCTCACGTATTGTCTTGTCAATAATTTGGTGGGCTTGGACGCGTCACTCAACCGTTGGATAAACACATTGGTGTTTATATCGTGACTGACATCTTTGACGTTGAACTCGATTTTCCCCGGACCGAATTGTCGGTTACAGAGGGATTGCATGCGAAAGCTTAAGGCGACAATATCCTCGGAGATTGAAAACGATTTGCGATTCGTCAAGATCGTCCGAACAAGTCCTTCGTGGCGGGGGCTTGAAATGAACCATTTGGCACGAAATCGCTTGACAAATCAAACCGAAGTGACAACCTGGACAGACATGTTTTAAGTCATGTTGATCACGTGATTTGCCTATATCAGATGGATATGTGATACGGTTTTGCTTGTCATGTACGTAATAAAACGTGTTTGACCTTGTGTTGTGGGATTCGTGCGTGAACGTAATTTGCACAGGAAAGTTTGACCTTGAGGATGAATCGGGTGTGACGTGTTAATGTGGAATCGAGTGGCCACGAAGCCTGTGCTCAAAGGACAATGGGACTGGCCTCGATTGGTCAGATGCAATCTACACACATCGCCATTTTGTGGTTTTTAGGCAGTTTGCTTTTATATCAAAAATTCCGAGTTATTTTGAGCTGAATATGACTGAATAGAACGAACAATCAATTCAAAATGCACCATGGCAAAAAATATAGAGCCTTTCAACCATAGCATAGTGAAAGTTAAAATGTGATTATAGCGAAAAACATGCACTTGGCAATTAGATTGCAGTGTAAATAGAATTTTGAAACAGACGTTTGGATGAAATAATGCATGCAAATAAAACAGACAGAATAAAAATGCATTCCACCATTTAGGTGGGAATAGCGCACCACTAGATTATAATCATGGGTTCGATTGGTCAGTGTGTCCCTTTGCGTAAAAAGCTCTTTCAGGAAATGGTTCGGTGTATGGAGTATTTTGTAGAAATCAAATAAGGTCCCAACTGATTATTGGATGGCTGTAGCCGAGCATTTTCACTTAAGGTACCCAATCTTGATTAGGTCTATTTCGTTGAGCGGTGAATTATGCATCCCTCTTGAGCCAAGGAGAACAGGTCCGCGCATCATAGTCCTTGACCGGCCTCACGTACCTATTCATGATCTATATGAAATTTGAAAAGGTATTTCCCCACTATCACCTCGAGCAGATTAATGAAATGCGGCTATGTGAATTGACGTTTTTTTAAGCTGGAGCAGATCCAGGTACCCAAATCTTTTCGGCACTGGAGTATTCAAGGTCGCGTGAGCCATCCTTGTACATGAAATCTATTTGTTTTCCGATATACATGTACCGCAGTTGTTAAAAAAACGTTTTGGGAGGATCGTTCATTAACGACCAACTGTGAGGAGCACCAGGGCCTTTCCGAAATAGCGAATATTGCAGTGTTTGTATATGGAGGTTAATGTTGGCCTCCTTCGATCAATGTCAACCATGAATGCACATCACAAATGGAAGACTTTTTCATGTTTCTGCTCCTCCCCACCATGCAAACTACGCTTTACACAACGCCTCAAAACTAATGGTCGAGAACAGGTTCTTCCAAACTGGTAGGGTCAATGCCAAAAGCTTTCATATCCACTTTGCAAACGTCTTTGTACCGCAAGTGCGATTGACATCCTTGTTTCAACTCACCATAGAGTAGATCATTTGGAATATGACCATTTTCCCTTCTGAAGACGTGACCGTATGGTGAACATGCTCTGCAGACCAGCTTTAGAAAGCACTTCAGTCTTTCCATCAACGATATGTTCAAGATACGATTGATGGTAGCCTGATGAAAAGCATTTAGCTTCCTCTCGTGTGTTGCGTGGATAGTGTGGGGGTAAAACATGGATTATTTCGCATATAATCGACGAGGTTCGATTTAAACAAAGGGGTTTACCAAATCTGCATGGAGTCAATTCCAATTACAGAAATATACACTGAATAAAAATACCAACAGACATTCTCCCTAAAGTGTGCGATGTCCAGCAGGTAGTGCGAAGTCACGAATGTTATTGTTTGTGCATATATAAGTCCAATTTCGCTTCATACGCCGCCAGGCAAGGAGAGTCAACCACATGTTGGGGTAGGGAATTCCAAAGAAATAAACGCACGTACGGCGAAAAAATAGCGCCGACGTAAATGGATAAGGTATGTCCGCGTCTCACTTTCCCATCACACACATCAAACAATTGTTTTAGTGGATGTCCTTCGGTAGACACAATTCTATAAGTCAGAAAAATATCGCGTCATGTCCCTTTTGGGTAAAGTCGCATAGACCTAAACGTCGCAATCTTTCGGTGTACGGAACATAGCGAAGACCCATCACTAACTTTGTTGCTCTATGATAGATTTCATCGAAGAGAGCAATATCTTTTCGCAGCCAAGGAGCCCAGACCTCTACCGCATACTCCATCTTAGGGCGAACGTAGACATTCATTTTCCTTGGTAGCGTTATAAGAGAGAATCTTCCAAATATTATTCGAATGATACCTAACAATCTGTTTGCTCGTCGATATATGTTCTGACAATGCGCTGTGCTCTTTAGGTTCCCGCTAATATACAGTCCAAGATCTTTTTCTAACGAGCTCCATGCTAGGTTTCCAGTTCCCAATCGATATGTCCAAGGAACATTCTTGCCAAGATGGAGCATCTTACATTTCTGTATGTTGAATGACATGTCATTCATGGCCGCCCAATTCGACACGCTGTCCAAATCCATTGCAGTTTCTCACAATCCTTTGCAGAACTTATTGGCGTCCAAATTTTCATGTCATCCGCGAACAGAACCATTTTGGACGATATGAGAGGGGGTGTAAATCTTTTATGTACAACAGAAAGAAGAGCGGGTTTAGCACAGATCCTTGTGGGACTCCACTGGTGGTTCTGAACGTTTAGGATAGCGCTACGCTAACTTTAACTCGGGCGTCGCGATCTGACAGATAGTCGCACAACCATGAGAGGAGTGGATCACATATTCCTAAATGCATCCGTTTTTGAAGAAGCAAATGATGATTGACTCTGTTAAAAGTTTTCGAAATGTCTAGGTAACAGACGTGGATGCTAGAACTTTTATTCAACTCCTTCGTCCAGTCGTCTAACGCGAGGAGAAGATTTGTGAGACAAGATCGGTGAGATCGAAATCCATGCTGCGCTGGCAAAAACAAATTATGCGATTCAAATTGTGCAACCATTCTTTTCGAGACTATACGTTCCATGAGCTTAGCAATAACAGGTAAAAAAAGTGACGGGACGATAATTTGCAGCGTCAGATCAGCAGCCGGCTTTGAAGATAGGTGTTCTCACGCCGGACTTCCAATCTTTCGGTACAACTCCCATAAGAAACTAATAGTTAAACAGGCTAGAGTGCGGTTCACAAAGCTGACGGTGACAGAACCTGAGCACATCCGGTGTGATGCCATCAGCTCCTGGGGATTTTCTTACATTCAGTTTGAGCGAATGACTTGTAACAATCATTGGATTTATCGAAATATCACACAACGTTTCGATTCCTGTTTCGATTGGATACTCAGAACGTTCCACTGAAACCTTTGGCACGAACACTTTCGAGTAGTAAATTGCAGAGCAATTGCGGTTCCCAACGCTGTTTCAGTGAGTTTTTCGCCATTCTGGATAGGAAAAATACCTGGTTTTACTTTTGCTTTCGCGTTCATGATTTTGTATAATCACTTAGGGTTGCGTTCCATTTTCGACAGGAGCATCAATTGGTGCGCTTCCTTATCCTCTCGAATAAGTGCAGTCACTTTGATGCATAGCGTACGAAATTGTTGCCAAGAAGTAGAAGTATTGTTGGCTTTGTGCTGCACCCACGCTGCTCGCATTAGTGCTATCCACTTCTTTGTTTTGCTGCGGACAACAAAACGGAGTTCATGGACGCACCTTTTCTGAACCATCTGCGAGTTCTCGTCTATCTTCATTTTCAGAAAACCTACAAGTTTGTTTCATTGCGAGTCAGGGGTTATATTGTCTGTCTGAAAATGCGGAATCTGCATGAGCGATTCACTCAGGGCCAATTTATTTACCCGTCGAACCACCACATTCGGAGCAAGCGATTGCTGAGTACTACAAACATAGTCGAACACAAGCACTGAATGGACACTGCGACCCAGCGGAGCCTGGAATTCGATCGCTCCGATAGATTGTTCCTCCGATGTTAACACAAATCCAAGACAGGGGCGATCAGAACCTCTCCTCCGGGTGCATTCGTGAACATGGTTGTATAACGGGATTGAATCTAGTACCTCTCTCAATCGGTATACTAGCGTTTGTCGGGAATGATCGTACATGAGATAAAGGGTGGAGAAATTAAAATCACCCATAATAAGTGTCGTTGCTTGCTGTGCGCGAGTCAAGCGCTGAAGCACTTGGATCAACCTTTCGTTGTACGATTGCGTAGTCTCTGGAACACCTCTAAGAATTTAAGCATTTGAGAGTACCTTTTCAACGTCCTTCGCACATTGCAGCGTTATTCTTAAAAGGCGAGGATCATCCTTGTGAGGACACCTGCGTATTGACTCATGGTAAGTATTCAACTGGACTTCACTTGACATCACATAATTATTTTGAGGCCATTTCCATGAACGAATATTTATATTGATATGGTAATTGTGAAGCAATGTGCTTTTGTGACCTTAAATTCTTGAATTTCGAAACTCAAAACGCATAAAATTATGAACAATTTGTATCAACTCCTGTACCAATAAATCAAACTTGGCTGGAAATTTACCATTGAATAGTAGTTAGTTTCTAGTTGCACTGGTTGCTACACAATTCGTTTTTTGGACCTCGGTTTGTCGATGAATCTTCGAGAATTTCCACATGAATTTCTACATAGCTTCCAGAGTCGCAATTATTGGCGTTATCGTTTAAAATGTCACAAAATGTTTGCAACTATGAGACTATCTGTGAGTGACCATTAGGCGATTTTGCTTTTCAAAGGGCATGGACGGATGACATATATGTGGCATTACGTGACAAAAGCGTGCTTGTGAATAAATCGTTTGCATTTTCAATTTCTGTACTTGAGCAAGCATACCCTTGAGAAATGTCAGTCACCTCAATTCCAACATAATGTTAAAGGCCCATTGTTTGGTTTTTATTCTTGAAAATGCAATTTTTACATGATTCACTGCATTAATTGGCGCAGACAGATGCGTTGTACCTCGCGGTACCAATGCTGCATTATGATTGCGGTTGATCAAATGCTCGCATCATGTGTTTACCTTTTAAGGCGTGATTGTTTATTTATGCATGATTCCAGAGAAAATTGTGTGCGAATGTGTATATCCACTGGTGAACTGAGACCAGCAAAAATTTAAGCTTTTTGGCCACTCGAGTTACCAATTCCTCCGAAATAACCACAAATCTCTTCACGACAGTAGGCAATCTAATCAATGTAACATAGTTTCGCTTTTATTGTAGCTCATCCGAATTGCATAGCCCATGTCTCCAGGGGGTTTCGAACCATCGACCATCACCATTATAGTGCCACACCTCACAACTTGTGCTAGCGTCCACTGTTCGGTTAATCGCAAGTAAGCATTCGTGAAATCTCTCTGCAGATCGATATATTTGAGTCGCTTTATCTACCGTACAAGTCGTAAATGGTTCGTCAGTTGCTTAGGCCATGGAGCGTGAGACTTCAATGGTGTTGGTTCAAGTCTACCCGAGGATCATGATGACCGTTGTGAACAGTTGGTGAATATTTTGTAGGATTGAGTACTCATGAGTAGCCACAAACTTTAACAACGAATTCTCCAAAACAAGCACAAAAATTTAATCAGTTGAATTTAGAGATATTATGTGATGCCATGTTAAGTTGTTCGCATCCGGAATCAGCGATTCGGGCATCAATTAGAATGTCATCAGCATTCAATTACCTGATTCTCAAGCAATGATAGCTAATATGGAGCAATAATAACTGTTTACTAAAAAGTTCCTCAGATAGATATAACTTAATCAAAATTGCAATCTCTTAAAGTTACAAGGAAAATAAATTGATTAATTCCGCGTGTTTGATTGGTCCAAGTTCACATGGCAGATGGTTGACCATCAAAGCATCATCTTGTAAAGCAAATTCTATTTAAAATAATTTCGAAGCGCTTAAACCAATATTCAAAAGTTTATCCTTTGAAAATGCTTGAAGTAGTCTCATTGATAGGCGAGGATCATGATGACCGTTGTGAACAGTTGGTGAATATTTTGTAGGATTGAGTACTCATGAGTAGCCACAAACATTAAAAACGAATTCTCCAAAACAAGCATAAAAACTTAATCAGTTGAATTTAGAGTTATTATGTGATGCCATGTAAAATTGTTCGCATCCGAAATCAGCGATTCGGGCATCAGTTAAAATGTCATCAGCATTCAATTACCTGATTCTCCAGCAATGATAGCTAATATGGAGCAATAATAACTGTTTACTAAAAAGTTCCTCAGATAGATATAACTTAATCAAAATTGCAATCTCTTAAAGTTACAAGGAAAATATATTGATTAATTTCGCGTGTTTGATTGGTTTAAGTTCACGTGACAGATGGTTGACCATCAAAGCATCATCTTGTAACGCAAATTCTATTTAAAAAAATTTCGAAGCGCTTATACCAATATTCAAAAGTTTATCCTTTGAAAATGCTTGAAATAGTCTCATTGATAGACGAGGATCAAGATGACCGTTGTGAACAGCTTATGAATATTTTGTAGGATTGAGTACTCATGAGTAGCCTCAAACATTAAAAACGAATTCTCCAAAACAAGCATAAAAACTTAATCAGTTGAATTTAGAGTTATTATGTGATGCCATGTTAAATTGTTCGCATCCGAAATCAGCGATTCGGGCATCAGTTAAAATGTCATCAGCATTCAATTACCTGATTCTCCAGCAATGATAGCTAATATGGAGCAATGATAACTGTTTACTAAGAAGTTCCTCAGATAGATATAACTTAATCAAAATTGCAATCTCTTAAAGTTACAAGGAAAATAAATTGATTAATTTCGCGTGTTTGATTGGTCCAAGTTTACGTGGCAGATGGTTGACCATCAAAGCATCATCTTGTAAAGCAAATTCTATATAAAAAAATTCGAAGCGCTTAATCCAATATTCAAAAGTTTATCCTTTGGAAATGCTTGAAATAGTCTCATTGATAGACGAGGATCATGATGACCGTTGTGAACAGTTTGTGAATATTTTGTAGGATTGAGTACTCATGAGTAGCCTCAAACTTTAAGAACGAATTCTCCAGAGCAAGCATAAAATTTATTCAGTTGAATTTAGTGTTATTATGTGATGCCATGTTGAATTGTTCGCATCCGAAATCAGCGATTCGGGCATCAGTTAAAATGTCATCAGCATTCAATTAGCTGATTCCCCAGCAATGATAGCTAATATGGAGCAAAGTTAATTGTTTACTAAAAAGTTCCTCAGATAGATATAACTTAATCAAAATTGCAATCTCTTAAAGTCACAAGGAAAATAAATTGATTAATTCCGCGTGTTTGATTGGTTCAAGTTCACGTGGGAGATGGTTGACCATCAAAGCGTCATCTTGCATAACAAATTCTATTTAAAAAATTTCAAAACGCTCAAACCAATATTCAAAAGTTTATCCTTTGAAAATGCTTGAAATAGTATCATTGATAGACGAGGATCAAGATGACCGCTGTGAACAGCTTATGAATATTTTGTATGATTGAGTACTCATGAGTAGCCTCAAACTTTAAAAACGAATTCTTCAATGCAAGCATAAAATTTAATCAGTTGAATTTAGAGTTATTATGTGATGCCATGTTGAATTGTTCGCATCCGAAATCAGCGATTCGGGCATCAGTTAAAATGTCATCAGCATTCGAGTATCTGATTCCCCAGCAATGATAGCTAATATGAAGCAAAGTTAATTGTATACTAAAACGTTCCTCAGATAGATATAACTTAATCGAAATTGCAATCTCATAAAGTTACAAGGAAAATAAATTGATTTATTTCGCGTGTTTGATTGGTCCAAGTTCACGTGGCAGATGGTTGACCATCAAAGCATCATCTTGTGAAGCAAATTCTATTTAAAAAATTTTCGAAGCGCTTAAACCAATATTCAAAAGTTTATCCTCTGAAAATGCTTGAAATAGTCTCATTGATAGACGAGGATCATGATGACCGTTGTGAACAGTTTGTGAATATTTTGTAGGATTGAGTACTCATGAGTAGCCTCAAACTTTAAAAACGAATTCTCCAAAACAAGCATAAAAATTTAATCAGTTGAATTTAGAGTTATTATGTGATGCCATGTTAAATTGTTCGCATCCGAAATCAGCGATTCGGGCATCAGTTAAAATGTCATCAGCATTCAATTACCTGATTCTCCAGCAATGATAGCTAATATGGAGCAATGATAATTGTTTACTAAAAAGTTCCTCAGATAGATATAACTTAATCAAAATTGCAATCTCTTAAAGTTACAAGGAAAATAAATTGATTAATTTCGCGTGTTTGATTGGTTCAAGTTCACGTGGCAGATGGTTGACCATCAAATCATCAACTTGTGAAGCAAATTCTATTTTAAAAAATTTCGAAGCGCTTAAACCAATATTCAAAAGTTTATCCTTTGAAAATGCTTGAAATAGTCTCATTGATAGACGAGGATCATGATGACCGTTGTGAACAGTTGGTGAATATTTTGTAGGATTGAGTACTCATGAGTAGCCTCAAACTTTAAAAACGAATTCTCCAAAACAAGCATAAAAATTTAATCAGTTGAATTTAGAGTTATTATGTGATGCCATGTAAATTGTTCGCATCCGAAATCAGCGATTCGGGCATCAGTTGAAATGTCATCAGCATTCAATTACCTGATTCTCCAGCAATGATAGCTAATATGGAGCAAAGTTAATTGTTTACTAAAACGTTCCTCAGATAGATATAACTTAATCAAAATTGCAATCTCTAAAGTTACAAGGAAAATAAATTGATTAATTTCGCGTGTTTGATTGGTCCAAGTTCACGTGGCAGATGGTTGACCATCAAAGCATCATCTTGTGAAGCAAATTCTATTTAAAAAAATTTCGAAGCGCTTAAACCAATATTCAAAAGTTTATCCTTTGAAAATGCTTGAAATAGTCTCATTGATAGACGAGGATCATGATGACCGTTGTGAACAGTTTGTGAATATTTTGTAGGATTGAGTACTCATGAGTAGCCTCAAACTTTAAAAACGAATTCTCCAAAACAAGCATGAAAATTTAATCAGTTGAATTTAGAGTTATTATGTGATGCCATGTTAAATTGTTCGCATCCGAAATCAGCGATTCGGGCATCAGTTAAAATGTCATCAGCATTCAATTACCTGATTCTCCAGCAATGATAGCTAATATGGAGCAATGATAACTGTTTACTAAAAAGTTCCTCAGATAGATATAACTTAATCAAAATTGCAATCTCTTAAAGTTACAAGGAAAATAAATTGATTAATTTCGCGTGTTTGATTGGTTCAAGTTCACGTGGCAGATGGTTGACCATCAAAGCATCATCTTGTAAAGCAAATTCTATTTAAAAAATTTCGAAGCGCTCAAGCCAATATTCAAAAGTTTATCTTTGAAAATGCTTGAAATAGTCTCATTGATAGACGAGGATCATGATGACCGTTGTGAACAGTTTGTGAATATTTTGTAGGATTGAGTACTCATGAGTAGCCTCAAACTTTAAAAACGAATTCTCCAAAACAAGCATAAAAATTTAATCAGTTGAATTTAGAGTTATTATGTGATGCCATGTTAAATTGTTCGCATCCGAAATCAGCGATTCGGGCATCAGTTAAAATGTCATCAGCATTCAATTACCTGATTCTCCAGCAATGATAGCTAATATGGAGCAAAGTTAATTGTTTACTAAAATGTTCCTCAGATAGATATAACTTAATCAAAATTGCAATCTCTTAAAGTTACAAGTGAAATAAATTGATTAATTTCGCGTGTTTGATTGGTCCAAGTTCACGTGGCAGATGGTTGACCATCAAAGCATCATCTTGTGAAGCAAATTCTATTTTAAAAAAATTTCGAAGCGCTTAATCCAATATTCAAAAGTTTTGTCCTTTGAAAATGCTTGAAATAGTCTCATTGATAGACGAGGATCATGATGACCGTTGTGAACAGTTTGTGAATATTTTGTAGGATTGAGTACTCATGAGTAGCCTCAAACTTTAAAAACGAATTCTCCAAAGCAAGCATAAAATTTAATCAGTTGAATTTAGAGTTATTATGTGATGCCATGTTAAATTGTTCGCATCCGAAATCAGCGATTCGGGCATCAGTTAAAATGTCATCAGCATTCAATTACCTGATTCTCCAGCAATGATAGCTAATATGGAGCAATGATAACTGTTACTAAAAAGTTCCTCAGATAGATATAATTAATCAAAATTGCAATCTCTTAAAGTTACAAGGAAAATAAATTGATCAATTTCGCGTGTTTGATTGGTCCAAGTTCACGTGGCAGATGGTTGACCATCAAAGCATCATCTTGTGAAGCAAATTCTATTTAAAAAAATTTCGAAGCGCTCAAAACAATATTCAAAAGTTTATCCTTTGAAAATGCTTGAAATAGTCTCATTGATAGACGAGGATCAAGATGACCGTTGTGAACAGCTTATGAATATTTTTTAGAAGTGAGTTACCATGAGTAGCCTCAAACTTCGAAAACGAATTCTCCGAAGCAAGCATAAAATTTAATCAGTTGAATTTAGAGTTATTATGTGATGCCATGTTAAATTGTTCGCATCCGAAATCAGCGATTCGGGCATCAGTTAAAATGTCATCAGCATTCAATTACCTGATTCTCCAGCAATGATAGCTAATATGGAGCAATGATAACTTGTTACTAATAAGTTCCTCAGATAGATATAACTTAATCAAAATTGCAATCTCCTAAAGTTACAAGGAAAATAAATTGATTAATTTCGCGTGTTTGATTGTTTCAAGTTCACGTGGCAGATGGTTGACCATCAAAGCATCATCTTGTGAAGCAAATTCTATTTAAAAAAATTTCGAAGCGCTTAAACCAATATTCAAAAGTTTATCCTTTGAAAATGCTTGAAATAGTCTCATTGATAGACGAGGATCATGATGACCGTTGTGAACAGTTTGTGAATATTTTGTAGGATTGAGTACTCATGAGTAGCCTCAAACTTTAAAAACGAATTCTCCAAAGCAAGCATAAAATTTAATCAGTTGAATTTAGAGTTATTATGTGATGCCATGTTAAATTGTTCGCATCCGAAATCAGCGATTCGGGCATCAGTTAAAATGTCATCAGCATTCAATTACCTGATTCTCCAGCAATGATAGCTAATATGGAGCAAAGTTAATTGTTTACTAAAAAGTTCCTCAGATAGATATAACTTAATCAAAATTGCAATCTCTTAAAGTTACAAGGAAAATAAATTGATTAATTTCGCGTGTTTGATTGGTTCAAGTTCACGTGGCAGATGGTTGACCATCAAAGCATCATCTTGTAAAGCAAATTCTATTTTAAAAAATTTCGAAGCGCTTAGGCCAATATTCAAAAGTTTATCCTTTGAAAATGCTTGAAATAGTCTCATTGATAGACGAGGATCATGATGACCGTTGTGAACAGTTTGTGAATATTTTGTAGGATTGAGTACTCATGAGTAGCCTCAAACTTTAAAAACGAATTCTCCAAAACAAGCATAAAAATTTAACCGGTTGAATTTAGAGTTATTATGTGATGCCATGTTAAATTGTTCGCATCCCAAATCAGCGATTCGGGCATCAGTTAAAATGTCATCAGCATTCAATTACCTGATTCTCCAGCAATGATAGCTAATATGGAGCAATGATAACTGTTTACTAAAAAAGTTCCTCAGATAGATATAACTTAATCAAAATTGCAATCTCTTAAAGTTACAAGGAAAATAAATTGATTAATTTCGCGTGTTTGATTGGTCCAAGTTTACGTGGCAGATGGTTGACCATCAAAGCATCATCTTGTAAAGCAAATTCTATATAAAAAAATTCGAAGCGCTTAATCCAATATTCAAAAGTTTATCCTTTGGAAATGCTTGAAATAGTCTCATTGATAGACGAGGATCATGATGACCGTTGTGAACAGTTTGTGAATATTTTGTAGGATTGAGTACTCATGAGTAGCCTCAAACTTTAAGAACGAATTCTCCAGAGCAAGCATAAAATTTATTCAGTTGAATTTAGTGTTATTATGTGATGCCATGTTGAATTGTTCGCATCCGAAATCAGCGATTCGGGCATCAGTTAAAATGTCATCAGCATTCAATTAGCTGATTCCCCAGCAATGATAGCTAATATGGAGCAAAGTTAATTGTTTACTAAAAAGTTCCTCAGATAGATATAACTTAATCAAAATTGCAATCTCTTAAAGTCACAAGGAAAATAAATTGATTAATTCCGCGTGTTTGATTGGTTCAAGTTCACGTGGGAGATGGTTGACCATCAAAGCGTCATCTTGCATAACAAATTCTATTTAAAAAATTTCAAAACGCTCAAACCAATATTCAAAAGTTTATCCTTTGAAAATGCTTGAAATAGTATCATTGATAGACGAGGATCAAGATGACCGCTGTGAACAGCTTATGAATATTTTGTATGATTGAGTACTCATGAGTAGCCTCAAACTTTAAAAACGAATTCTTCAATGCAAGCATAAAATTTAATCAGTTGAATTTAGAGTTATTATGTGATGCCATGTTGAATTGTTCGCATCCGAAATCAGCGATTCGGGCATCAGTTAAAATGTCATCAGCATTCGAGTATCTGATTCCCCAGCAATGATAGCTAATATGAAGCAAAGTTAATTGTATACTAAAACGTTCCTCAGATAGATATAACTTAATCGAAATTGCAATCTCATAAAGTTACAAGGAAAATAAATTGATTTATTTCGCGTGTTTGATTGGTCCAAGTTCACGTGGCAGATGGTTGACCATCAAAGCATCATCTTGTGAAGCAAATTCTATTTAAAAAATTTTCGAAGCGCTTAAACCAATATTCAAAAGTTTATCCTCTGAAAATGCTTGAAATAGTCTCATTGATAGACGAGGATCATGATGACCGTTGTGAACAGTTTGTGAATATTTTGTAGGATTGAGTACTCATGAGTAGCCTCAAACTTTAAAAACGAATTCTCCAAAACAAGCATAAAAATTTAATCAGTTGAATTTAGAGTTATTATGTGATGCCATGTTAAATTGTTCGCATCCGAAATCAGCGATTCGGGCATCAGTAAAAATGTCATCAGCATTCAATTACCTGATTCTCCAGCAATGATAGCTAATATGGAGCAATGATAACTGTTTACTAAAACGTTCCTCAGATAGATATAACTTAATCAAAATTGCAATCTCTTAAAGTTACAAGGAAAATAAATTGATTAATTCGCGTGTTTGATTGGTTCAAGTTCACGTGGCAAATGGTTGACCATCAAAGCATCATCTTGTAAGCAAATTCTATTTTAAAAATTTCGAAGCGCTTAAACCAATATTCAAAAGTTTATCCTTCGAAAATGCTTGAAATAGTCTCATTGATAGACGAGGATCATGATGACCGTTGTGAACAGTTTGTGAATATTTTGTAGGATTGAGTACTCATGAGTAGCCTCAAACTTTAAAAACGAATTCTCCAAAGCAAGCATAAAATTTAATCAGTTGAATTTAGAGTTATTATGTGATGCCATGTTAAATTGTTCGCATCCGAAATCAGCGATTCGGGCATCAGTTAAAATGTCATCAGCATTCAATTACCTGATTCTCCAGCAATGATAGCTAATATGGAGCAATGATAACTGTTTACTAAAAAGTTCCTCAGATAGATATAACTTAATCAAAATTGCAATCTCCTAAAGTTACAAGGAAAATAAATTGATTAATTTCGCGTGTTTGATTGGTTCAAGTTCACGTGGCAGATGGTTGACCATCAAATCATCATCTTGTAAAGCAAATTCTATTTTAAAAAATTTCGAAGCGCTTAAACCAATATTCAAAATTTTATGCTTTAAAAATGCTTGGAATAGTCTCATTGATAGACGAGGATCATGATGACCGTTGTGAACAGTTGGTGAATATTTTGTACGATTGAGTACTCATGAGTAGCCTCAAACTTTAAAAACGAATTATCCAAAGCAGGCATAAAATTTAATCAGTTGAATTTAGAGTTATTATGTGATGCCATGTTAAATTGTTCGCATCCGAAATCAGCGTTTCGGGCATCAGTTAAAATGTCATCATCATTCGATTACCTGATTCTCCAGCAATGATAGCTAATATGGAGCAAAGTTAATTGTTTACTAAAAAGTTCCTCAGATAGATATAACTTAATCAAAATTGCAATCTCTTAAAGTTACAAGGAAAATAAATCTATTAATTTCGCGTGTTTGATTGGTCCAAGTTCACGTGGCAGATGGTTGACCATCAAAGCATCATCTTGTGGAGCAAATTCTGTTTAAAAAATTTCGAAGCGCTCAAGCCAATATTCAAAAGTTTATGCTTTGAAAATGCTTGAAATAGTCTCATTGATAGACGAGAATCATGATGACCGTTGCGAACAGTTTGTGAATAATTTTTAGGATTGAGTACTTAAGAGTAGCCTCAAACTTTAAAAACGAATTCTCCAAAACAAGCATAAAAATTTAATCAGTTGAATTCAGAGTAATTATGTGATGCCATGTTAAATTGTTTGCATCCTGAATCAGCGATTCGGGCATCAGTAAAAATGTCATCAGCATTCAATTACCTGATTCTCCAGCAATGATAGCTAATATGGAGCAATGATAACTGTTTACTAAAACGTTCCTCAGATAGATATAACTTAATCAAAATTGCAATCTCTTAAAGTTACGAGGAAAATAAATTGATTGATTTCGCGTGTTTGATTGGTCCAAGTTCACGTGGCAGATGGTTGACCATCAAAGCATCATCTTGTAAGGCAAATTCTATTTAAAAAAATTTCGAAGCGCTTAAACCAATATTCAAAAGTTTATCCTTTGAAAATGCTTGAAATAGTCTCATAGATAGACGAGGATCAAGATGACCGTTGTGAACAGCTTATGAATATTTTTTAGAAGTGAGTTACCATGAGTAGCCTCAAACTTTGAAAACGAAATCTCCGAAGCAAGCTTAAGATTTAATCAGTTGAATTTAGAGTTATTATGTGATGCCATGTTAAATTGTTCGCATCCGAAATCAGCGATTCGGGCATCAGTTGAAATGTCATCAGCATTCAATTACCTGATTCTCCAGCAATGATAGCTAATATGGAGCAATGATAACTGTTTACTAAAAAGTTCCTCAGATAGATATAACTTAATCAAAATTGCAATCTCTTGAAGTTACAAGAAAAATAAATTGATTAGTTTCGCGTGTTCGATTGGTTCAAGTTCAGGTGGCAGATGGTTGACCATCAAAACATCATCTTGTAAAGCAAATTCTATTTTAAAAATTTCGAAGCGCTCAAGCCAATATTCAAAAGTTCATCCTTTGAAAATGCTTGAAATAGTCTGATTGATAGACGAGAATCATGATGACCGTTGTAAACAGTTTGTGAATATTTTGTAGGATTGAGTACTCATGAGTAGCCTCAAACTTTAAAAACGAATTCTCCAAAGCAAGCATAAAATTTATTCAGTTGAATTTAGAGTTATTATGTGATGCCATGTTAAATTGTTTGCATCCGAAATCAGCGATTCGGACATCAGTTAAAATGTCATCAGCATTCAATTACCTGATTCTCCAGCAATGATAGCTAATATGGAGCAATGAGAAACTGTTTACTAAAAAGTTCCTCAAATAGATATAACTTAATCAAAATTGCAATCTCTTAAAGTTACAAGGGAAATAGATTAATTAATTTCGCGTGTTTGATTGGTCCAAGTTCACGTGGCAGATGGTTGACCATCAAAGCATCATCTTGTGAAGCATATTCTATTTAAAACAATTTTGAAGCGCTTAAGCCAATATTCAAAAGTTTATCCTTTGAAGATGCTTGAAATAGTCTCATTGATAGACGAGGATCATGATGACCGTTGTGAACAGTTTGTGAATATTTTGTAGGATTGAGTACTCATGAGTAGCCACAAACTTTAAAAACGAATTCTCCAAAACAAGCATAAAAATTTAATCAGTTGATTTTAGAGTTATTATGTGATGACACGTTAAATTGTTTGCATCCGAAATCAGCGATTCGGGCATCAGTTAAAATGTCATCAGCATCCAATTACCTGATTCTCCAGCAATGATAGCTAATATCGAGCAATGATAACCGTTTACTAAAAAGTTCCTCAGATAGATATAACTTAATCAAAATTGCAATCTCTTAAAGTTACAAGGAAAATAAATTGATTAATTTCGCGTGTTTGATTGGCCCAAGTTCACGTGGCAGATGGTTGACCATCAGAGCATCATCTTGTAAAGCAAATTCTATTTAAAAAAATTTCGAAGCGCTTAAACCAATATTCAAAAGTTTATGCTTTGAAAATGCTTGAAATAGTCTCATTGATAGACGAGGATCATGATGACCGTTGTGAACAGTTTGTGAATATTTTGTAGGATTGAGTACTCATGAGTAGCCTCAAACTTTAAAAACGAATTCTCCAAAACAAGCATAAAAATTTAAGCAGTTGAATTTAGAGTTATTATGTGATGCCATGTTAAATTGTTCGCATTCGAAATCAGCGATTCGGGCATCAGTTAAAATGTCAACAGCTTTCAATTACCTGATTCTCTAGCAATGATAGCTAATATGGAGCAATGATAACTGTTTACTAAAAAGTTCCTCAGATAGATATAACTTATTCAAAATTGCAATCTCTTAAAGTTACAAGTAAAATAAATTGATTAATTTCGCGTGTTTGATTGGTTCAAGTTCATGTGGCAGATGGTTGACCATCACAGCATCATCTTGTAAAGCAAATTCTATTTTAAAAATTTCGAAGCGCTTAAACCAATATTCAAAAGTTTATCCTTCGAAAATGCTTGAAATAGTCTCATTGATGGACGAGGATCAAGATGACCGTTGTGAACAACTTATGAATATTTTGTAGGATTGAGTAATCATGAGTAGCCTCAAACTTTAAAAACGAATTCTCCAAAGCAAGCATAAAATTTAATCAGTTGAATTTAGAGTTATTATGTGATGCCATGTTAAATTGTTCGCATCCGAAATCAGCGATTCGGGCATCAGTTAAAATGTCATCAGCATTCAATTACCTGATTCTCCAGCAATGATAGCTAATAAGGAGCAATGATAACTGTTTACTAAAAAGTTCCTCAGATAGATATAACTTAATCAAAATTGCAATCTCTTAAAGTTACAAGGGAAATAAATTGATTAATTTCGCGTATTTGATTGTCCAAGTTCACGTGGCAGATGGTTGACCATCAAAGCATCATCTTGTGAAGCAAATTCTATTTAAAAAAATTTCGAAGCGCTTAAGCCAATATTCAAAAGTTTATGCTTTGAAAATGCTTGAAATAGTCTCATTGATAGACGAGGATCATGATGACCGTTGTGAACAGTTTGTGAATAATTTTTAGGATTGAGTACTCAAGAGTAGCCTCAAACTTTAAAAACGAATTCTCCAAAACAAGCATAAAAATTTAATCAGTTGAATTAAGAGTTATTATGTGATGCCATGTTAAATTGTTCGCATCCGAAATCAGCGATTCGGGCATCAGTAAAAATGTCATAAGCATTCAATTACCTGATTCTCCAGCAATGATAGCTAATATGGAGCAATGATAACTGTTTACTAAAAAGTTCCTCAGATAGATATAACTCAATCAAAATTGCAATCTCTTAAAGTTACAAGGAAAATAAATTGATTAATTTCGCGTGTTTGATTGGTCCAAGTTCACGTGGCAGATGGTTGACCATCAAAGCATCATCTTGTGAAGCAAATTCTATTTAAAAAATTTCGAAGCGCTTAGGCCAATATTCAAAAGTTTATGCTTTGAAAATGGTTTAAATAGTCTCATTGATAGACGAGGATCATGATGACCGTTGTGAACAGTTTGTGAATATTTTGTGGAATTTAGTACTCATGAGTAGCCTCAATCTTTAAAAACGAATTCTCCAAAACAAGCATAAAAATTTAACCAGTTGAATTTAGAGTTATTATGTGATGCCATGTTAAATTGTTCGCATCCGAAATCAGCGATTCGGGCATCAGTTAAAATGTCATCAGCATTCAATTACCTGATTCTCCAGCAATGATAGCTAATATGGAGCAATGATAACTGTTTACTAAAACGTTCCTCAGATAGATATAACTTAATCAAAATTGCAATCTCTTAAAGTTACAAGGAAAATAAATTGATTAATTTCGCGTGTTTGATTGGCCCAAGTTCACGTGGCAGATGGTTGACCATCAAAGCATCATCTTGTAAAGCAAATTCTATTTAAAAAATTTCGAAGCGCTTAAACCAATATTCAAAAGTTTATCCTTCGAAAATGCTTGAAATAGTCTCATTGATAGACGAGGATCATGATGACCGTTGTGAACAGTTGGTGAATATTTTGTAGGATTGAGTACTCATGAGTAGCCTCAAACTTTAAAAACGAATTCTCCAAAACAAGCATAAAAATTTAACCGGTTGAATTTAGAGTTATTATGTGATGCCATGTTAAATTGTTCGCATCCGAAATCAGCGATTCGGGCATCAGTTAAAATGTCATCAGCATTCAATTACCTGATTCTCCAGCAATGATAGCTAATATGGAGCAATGATAACTGTTTACTAAGAAGTTCCTCAGATAGATATAACTTAATCAAAATTGCAATCTCTTAAAGTTACAAGGAAAATAAATTGATTAATTTCGCGTGTTTGATTGGTCCAAATTCACGTGGCAGATGGTTGACCATCAAAGCATCATCTTGTGAAGCAAATTCAATTTAAAAAAATTTCGAAGCGCTTAAGCCAATATCCGAAAGTTTATCCTTTGAAAATGCTTGAAATAGTCTCATTGATAGACGGGGATCATGATGACCGTTGTGAACAGTTTGTGAATATTTTGTAGGATTGAGTACTCATGAGTAGCCTCAAATTTTAAAAACGAATTCTCCAAAACAAGCATAAAAATTTAATGAGCTGAATTTAGAGTTATTATGTGATGCCATGTTAAATTGTTCGCATCCGAAATCAGCGATTCGGGCATCAGTTGGAATGTCATCAGCATTCGAGTATCTAATTCCCCAGCAATGATAGCTAATATGAAGCAAAGTTAATTGTATACTAAAACGTTTCTCAGATAGATATAACTTAATCGAAATTGCAATCTCATAAAGTTACAAGGAAAATAAATTGATTTATTTTGCGTGTTTGATTGGTCCAAGTTCACGTGGCAGATGGTTGACCATCAAAGCATCATCTTGTGAAGCAAATTCTATTTAAAAAAATTTCGAAGCGCCTAAGCCAATATTCAAAAGTTTATCCTTTGAAAATGCTTGAAATAGTCTCATTGATAGACGAGGATCATGATGACCGTTGTGAACAGTTTGTGAATATTTTGTAGGATTGAGTACTCATGAGTAGCCTCAAACTTTAAAAACGAATTCTCCAAAACAAGCATAAAAATTTAATCAGTTGAATTTAGAGTTATTATGTGATGCCATGTTAAATTGTTCGCATCCGAAATCAGCGATTCGGGCATCAGTTAAAATGTCATCAGCATTCAATTACCTGATTCTCCAGCAATGATAGCTAATATGGAGCAAAGTTAATTGTTTACTAAAAAGTTCCTCAGATAGATATAACTTAATCAAAATTGCAATCTCTTAAAGTTACAAGGAAAATAAATTGATTAATTTCGCGTGTTTGATTGGTCCAAGTTCACGTGGCAGATGGTTGACCATCAAAGCATCATCTTGTGAAGCAAATTCTATTTAAAAAAATTTCGAAGCGCTTAAGCCAATATTCAAAAGTTTATGCTTTGAAAATGCTTGAAATAGTCTCATTGATAGACGAGGATCATGATGACCGTTGTGAACAGTTTGTGAATATTTTGTAGGATTGAGTACTCATGAGTAGCCTCAAACTTTAAAAACGAATTCTCCAAAACAAGCATAAAATTTAATCAGTTGAATTTAGAGTTATTATGTGATGCCATGTTAAATTGTTCGCATCCGAAATCAGCGATTCGGGCATCAGTTAAAATGTCATCAGCATTCAATTACCTGATTCTCCAGCAATGATAGCTAATATGGAGCAAAGTTAATTGTTTACTAAAAGTTCCTCAGATAGATATAACTTAATCAAAATTGCAATCTCTTAAAGTTACAAGGAAAATAAATTGATTAATTTCGCGTGTTTGATTGGTCCAAGTTCACGTGGCAGATGGTTGACCATCAAAGCATCATCTTGTGAAGCAAATTCTATTTAAAAAAATTTCGAAGCGCTTAAACCAATATTCAAAAGTTTATCCTGTGAAAATGCTTGAAATAGTCTCATTGATTGACGAGGATCATGATGACCGTTGTGAACATTTTGTGATTATTTTGTAGGATTGATTACTCATGAGTAGCCTCAAACTTTGAAAACGAATTCACCACAAAACAAGCATAAAAATTTAATCAGTTGAATTTAGAGTTATTATGTGATGACATGTTAAATTGTTCGTTTTCGAAATCAGCGATCCGGGCATCAGTTAAAATCTCATCAGCATTCAATTACCTGATTCTCCAGCAATGATAGCTAATATGGAGCAATGATAACTGTTTACTAAAAAGTTCCTCAGATAGATATATCTTAATGAAAATTGCAATCTCTTGAAGTTACAAGGAAAATAAATTGATTAATTTTGCGTGTTTGATTGGTTCAAGTTCATGTGGCAGATGGTTGACCATCAAAGCATCATCTTGTAAAGCAAATTCTATTTAAAAAAATTTCGAAGCGCTTAAACCAATATTCAAAAGTTTATCCTGTGAAAATGCTTGAAATAGTCTCATTGATAGACGAGGATCAAGATGACCGTTGTGAACAGCTTATGAATATTTTGTAGGATTGAGTACTCATGAGTAGCCTCAAACTTTAAAAACGAATTCTCCAAAGCAAGCATAAAATTTAATCAGTTGAATTTAGAGTTATCATGTGATGCCATGTTAAATTGTTCGCATCCGAAATCAGCGATTCGGGCATCAGTTAAAATGTCATCAGCATTCAATTACCTGATTCTCCAGCAATGATAGCTAATATGGAGCAAAGTTAATTGTTTACTAAAAAGTTCCTCAGATAGATATAACTTAATCAAAATTGCAATCTCTTAAAGTTACAAGGAAAATAAATTGATTAATTTCGCGTGTTTGATTGGTCCAAGTTCACGTGGCAGATGGTTGACCATCAAAGCATCATCTTGTGAAGCAAATTCTATTTAAAAAAATTTCGAAGCGCTTAAACCAATATTCAAAAGTTTATCCTTTGAAAATGCTTGAAATAGTCTCATTGATAGACGAGGATCATGATGACCGTTGTGAACAGTTTGTGAATATTTTGTAGGATTGAGTACTCATGAGTAGCCTCAAACTTTAAAAACGAATTCTCCAAAACAAGCATAAAAATTTAATCAGTTGAATTTAGAGTTATTATGTGATGCCATGGTAAATTGTTCGCATCCGAAATCAGCGATTCGGGCATCAGTTAAATGTCATCAGCATTCAATTACCTGATTCTCCAGCAATGATAGCTAATATGGAGCAATGATAACTGTTTACTAAAAAGTTCCTCAGATAGATATAACTTAATCGAAATTGCAATCTCTTAAAGTTACAAGGAAAATAAATTGATCAATTTCGCGTGTTTGATTCGTTCAAGTTCACGTGGCAGATGGTTGACCATCAAAGCATCATCTTGTAAAGCAAATTCTATTTAAAAAAATTTCGAAGCGCTTAAACCAATATTCAAAAGTTTATCCTGTGAATATGCTTGAAATAGTCTCATTGATAGACGAGGATCATGATGACCGTTGTGAACAGTTTGTGAATATTTTGTAGGATTGAGTACTCATGAGTAGCCTCAAACTTTAAAAACGAATTCTCCAAAACAAGCATAAAAATTTAATCAGTTGAATTTAGAGTTATTATGTGATGCCATTTCAAATTGTTCGCATCCGAAATCAGCGATTCGGGCATCAGTTAAATGTCATCAGCATTCAATTACCTGATTCTCCAGCAATGATAGCTAATATGGAGCAATGATAACTGTTTACTAAAAAGTTCCTCAGATAGATATAACTTAATCAAAATTGCAATCTCCTAAAGTTACAAGGAAAATAAATTGATCAATCTCGCGTGTTTGATTGGTTCAAGTTCACGTGGCAAATGGTTGACCATCAAAGCATCATCTTGTAAAGCAAATTCTATTTTAAAAAATTCCGAAGCGCTCAAACCAATATTCAAAAGTTTATCCTTCGAAAATGCTTGAAATAGTCTCATTGATAGACAAGGATCATGATGACCGTTGTGAAGCGTTTGTGAATATTTTGTAGGATTGAGTACTCATGAGTAGCCTCAAACTTTAAAAACGAATTCTCCAAAGCAAGCATAAAATTTAATCAGTTGAATTTAGAGTTATTATGTGATGCCATGTTAAATTGTTCGCATCCGAAATCAGCGATTCGGGCATCAGTTAAAATGTCATCAGCATTCAATTACCTGATTCTCCAGCAAAGATGGCTAATATGGAGCAAAGTTAATTGATTACTAACAAGTTCCTCAGATAGATATAACTCAATGAAAATTGCAATCTCTTAAAGTTACAAGGAAAATAAATTGAATAATTTCGCGTGTTTGATTGGTCCAAGTTCACGTGGCAGATGGTTGACCATCAAAGCATCATCTTGTAACAAATTCTATTTAAAAAAATTTCGAAGCGCTTAAGCCAATATTCGAAAGTTAATCCTTTGAAAATGCTTGGAATAGTCTCATTGATAGACGAGGATCATGATGACCGTTGTGAACAGTTTGTGAATATTTTGTAGAATTGAGTACTCATGAGTAGCCTCAAACTTTAAAAACGAATTCTCCAAAACAAGCATAAAAATTTAATCAGTTGAATTTAGAGTTATTATGTGATGCCATGTTAAGTTGTTCGCATCCGAAATCAGCGATTCGGGGATCAGTCAAAATGTCATCAGCATTCAATTAACTGATTCTCCAGCAATGATAGCTAATATGGAGCAAAGTTAATTGTTTACTAAAAAGTTCTTCAGATAGATATAACTTAATCAAAATTGCAATCTCTTAAAGTTACAAGGAAAATAAATTGATTAATTTCGCGTGTTTGATTGGTCCAAGTTCACGTGGCAGATGGTTGACCATCAAACTATCATCTTGTGAAGCAAATTCTATTTAAAAAAATTTCGAAGCGCTTAAGCCAATATTCAAAAGTTTATCCTTTGAAAATGCTTGAAATAGTCTCATTGATAGACGAAGATCATGATGACCGTTGTGAACAGTTTGTGAATATTTTGTAGGATTGAGTACTCATGAGTAGCCTCAAACTTTAAAAACGAATTCTCCAAAACAAGCATAAAAATTTAACCGGTTGAATTTAGAGTTATTATGTGATGCCATGTTAAATTGTTCGCATCCCAAATCAGCGATTCGGGCATCAGTTAAAATGTCATCAGCATTCAATTACCTGATTCTCCAGCAATGATAGATAATATGGAGCAATGATAACTGTTTACTAAAAAGTTCCTCAGATAGATATATTTTAATCAAAATTGCAATCTCTTAAAGTTACAAGGAAAATAAATTGATTAATTTCGCGTGTTTGATTGGCCCAAGTTCACGTGGCAGATGGTTGACCATCAAAGCATCATCTTGTAAAGCAAATTCTATTTAAAAAAATTTAGAAGCGCTTAAACCAATATTCAAAAGTTTATCCTTTGAAAATGCTTGAAATAGTCTCATTGATAGACGAGGATCATGATGACCGTTGTGGACAGTTTGTGAATATTTTGTAGGATTGAGTACTCATGAGTAGCCTCAAACTTCAAAAACGAATTCTCCAAAACAAGCATAAAAATTTAATCAGTTGAATTTGGAGTTATTATGTGATGCCATGTTAAGTTGTTCGCATCCGAAATCAGCGATTCGGGCATCAGTTAAAATGTCATCAGCATTCAATTACCTGATTCTCCAGCAATGATAGCTAATATGGAGCAAGGATAACTGTTTACTAAAAAGTTCCTCAGATAGATATAACTTAATCAAAATTGCAATCTCTTAAAGTTACAAGGAAAATA
>JACCGJ010009010.1:0-26456 GCA_013407085.1 Atriophallophorus winterbourni
CTTCCAAAAGTGCAAGGCGTTAAAAATTGGAAAGACTGTTAATTACAACTACACTCTTGGGTCCCACCAACTCGTCTGGACAACTGAAGAGAAGGATTTGGGTGTTTGGACCAGTTCAAGTCTGAAGACTTCACTGCAGTGCAAAGCGGCTTACAAAAAGGCGTCACAAGTATTGGCGTTATTGAGAAGAATTTTCGGCAGATTCTCCAATCAGTCGGTGCCCCGTATCATGAACACCTATCTGAGACCAGCGATGGAGTACGCTGTTCAGGCTTGGTCACCCTGGCTTCAGAAAGACATCAATCTTCAGCAGCACAAAGCTTGTACCCGGACTAGCTGCTAAACCATATGAAGAACGTTTGAGGAGTCGGACTTTCGCTGTCGTCGACTAAGAGGTGACCTCATACTGATGTACAATATTATGCACGTCCCTAACCATCCCTTGTCCAAACTTTTCACACGCTCGCCACCCCGTGCCAGTCGGAAACATGAACTTTCAGTGCTTATCCCCACTTCAAGACTGAACTGTCGAAGATATTCGTATGCTGTACGTGTAAGTTTCACATGGAACACCCTCCCCTCCACTGTTACACACTCAGCCAACCTGGATATTTTTAAAGCTAATTTGGACAATACTTGAGAGACAACCCAAACTTTGATACGATTTACACTACATGAGTTTTCCTGTTCTTCTTTTTTATTGTATATACCTTATAACTCCATCCTATGGTTATTGTTAAGCTAAATGCTTTTTAGACCATTACAACTTTGAATCACTTTGAATCAAGATAATTGATCACACCTCCTAATTGCTGTGTTCATCCCTAATTGTTTATTAATTGTACAGGTCAGCGAATGCCAACACACTGCTTACGTAATCATGTGCGTATTAGGTGTGATGTTCATTAATCCGAACGACAGATTGTTGAGATATCAGCCCCATCCACCCTGTTCACCCCATTCGCCCCAGCCTTTGTTATTTCAACAGCCAGAAAGGATGAAATAGTGATCACCAAGGCAGATAAAGGCAAGGCAACTGTGATAAGGCAGAGTCACACCTTGCTGAACGTCCGTATCAGGTTATTGACAACCTTAGAGCTACGACCATTATGAATAACCGCAAGAGGGTTGTTTCAAGATACCTGCGAGGAATTAAGGAAAACTTTGGTTAAAGATTATGGTTCATGCTCTACCCTAAATCTGCTCAGACACCCAGGTTCTATGGACTTCCGAAGATACATAAGGTAGGCATCCCCTTAAGGCCCATTGTAGACGGCATTGGATCCCCAACACACGAATTGGCTAAGCACCTTGCTCAGCTTTTGAAACCATTAGTTGGTAACACGAATTCTTTTATTAAGAACTCGTTTGATTTTGTTCGTCGCTTAAGTACCGTAACAATTGGGGAGGATGAGATGATGGTTAGTTTTGACGTAAGCTCCTTGTTCACGAATGTTGACACTACAAGCGCTTTAGAATTAGTGAGGAAATCACTCAACTCCGATATGACCCTGAAGGATCGTACCAACTTGAGTGTACAACAAATCATCAACGGTGTAGCAATTTGTCTAAATATGAACCACTTCTTATTTAATGGACAGCTATACAAGCAAAACGATGGTTTAGCGATGGGCTCACCCATTTCTCCATTTTGCATGCACTTTCAACAAACAAGCGTAACACGTGACATACCTCGCCTTAGGACTTACCGACTTTTGGCAAACCGTACACATGCAGCCCGGTGCGCTTTGTTTTCTTTTCGGGGTAATCCGATCAGGGTTGCGGACAGCACTGTTCAGTGGTGTGTGCACAGACGATCGATTATGAATATCGTGAGCGCGACAAAAAGCGTTGTTCACGAATAAGAGCAAAATCAGAATTGAATCCGGTGATACGCTTTGTTAGTTGATCGCACGATGTTGAATATATAACCAGTCGATGGCATGTCTGATGTATGTCATAGGTTTTCTGACTTGTATGCTCTCGTTTTTCATAGAAAGGCTTCCTGGTGTTTGGCAACTGAGTATAGTCTTCAGGTAACCGTTTTATATTGAAACAATTGAAGGGGTGAACCTCTTCGTCCACCAACGCTTCAGGAATGTTGTGGGGCTCAGTTCAACAGTTTTTCACTTACTTCATTTTCTAATCAATCGGAGGTTTTTGACACTAGGCATTTGCGCCATATGGGTGTTTTCGGTAGACGCTTGTTCGAGGAGATCCTGCGTCGTTTATGGCAAAGGGGTCCTAAAAATGGTAGACACCTGTTAGTTTTTTGTTTTTTTGATGAACATAGTTTTTATGAACGCTCGGGTAAGTACTCTGTGAATGCAATCGATTAGAGATATATTGCTTAACACGTTCAATTAGCTCATCCAGAATTTTGGTTCAATCAGTGGAATGACGGTTTCTTCTAATCTCTACATTACTGCTTTGGCCTGATAATCTGAGGGCAGGTGAGCTGGAGCTTCGTGACCCACTATGTGATTTATTCAAACACTCACATAATACGTGAATACAAGGACGGTTCAAAGCCCAGCTGCATAAGTAGGAGGGTTGAGCGTGGGGCTAGCTGCCCACCTTGTAAAAACTTTTAAACTACAGAAACGCCAAAAAGAATACTGTGACTGTGAAAGCCAGAATTATCTGGAATTCGTCAGCCCGATGATCATTGTCTCCACCAGAACCACCACTACCATCGCCACATTGAACGTCCGGACCATGTATGAGACAGGGAGGACAATGCAAGTGGCCGCAGAGATGAGGAAGTATAACCTCACCGTCTTGAGAATCATCGAGTTAAGATGGATTGGTTCCAGGCAGATGCGACTGACTTCGGGTGAATTTGGGTTGTACTCAAGCCACGAGCAGGAAGATGCCGCATAACACCGATAGATTGACCCTAATGATTTCCAAGTCGGAAGAGAAAGCGCTCAATGGGTGGGAGTCGCACGGACTACGGATCATGACAGCCGCCTTCTATACAAAGAAGAAGAGGATCAACATTGGCATAATCCACGACAAACGACAGTGAAGAGGAGGAGAAAGAGGATTTTTACAACAGACTGTCAACCATCATACAAGACATACCAAAAAGGACATCGTGATTGTAATGGGTGACTTCAACTCCAAGATTTGCAGTGACAACCAAGGGCATAAGTAGATCATGGGGCAGCAAGGGCTGGGCGAGATGGATGACAACGAGGGGGAGATTCGCTGACCTATGCGCCGCAAGCAATTAGTTCATCGGAAGAATTGTTATTCATCACAGAAGAATACACAAGTCGACCTGTGTGTGTGTGACCAGATCTGTCGACAGAAAACCATATCGACCACGTGTGCATCGCGAAGAAGTTTCGACGCACACTTCAAGGTGTATATGTCATACTAGGAGCTGAAGTCCACCATCACTTACTTGTCGCCAAGTTGAAGCTGAAGTTTAAGAAAAACTGGACGGATTAGTCCAGCTAACGACCACGCTATAACACGGCTATGCTGAAAGACAGTAGGATAGAAGAAGATTTCACGGTCACCCTCTTTAACAAGTTTCAAGTTCTGGAAGGGCTGCTAGAAAAAGAGACGATCGAACAGAAGTTGCCAAAAGTGAAGTAATAGAATAAGTTTAACTCTGTTTAAGATTGCTTAGTTTTACAAGCAGACCAAAACAAACCTTCCTTCAATTTCCAAATGTGCAAAATGCTGCAAGTTAGAAAACCCATCTTGTTCTCATTCGCACTTGGCAGACACGCAATTTAATGCAGTGCATCACAGAAAGATCTTTATATTTGGGTAAGCATGCATGCAGCACACTCGGACAAATATACTCAATACATGCATACACCCAGTCGTCGACTACAAAGCGCAAGATTGGGAACCACAGATGGAAAAAGCCATCTCATTTATCACAAGGCAACTAAAATGATTAGCAGGTTGTAGAATCTAAACTTTCACAAACCAAATAATCCATACGGCGTCCCACCCACTCCCGTACTAATACCAAAATAGTCCCAATATCCCCACGCTCAGTCATGATTTCAGCCTTCACGTGCCACATGCTCTATTGAAATACCGCCGGTACCTTTATCCAGTCCGCGTATGCTTTCTTACTCACAAAAATTGCGTCATCACCAATCGAAATGATTTTCAAAGAAACTTTGCAATCTTTTATGTTGAATAATACATTATTAGGCTCAGTTTTTTGAAAAGCCTTCGGTTTTACACACGCACTTAGAAAAACAAATTTACCCAAACATACATTTCCGGCCGAAATTTCCACACTCCATGTTAAACTTCGAATTACCTGTACCCCTAGTTCGAAACACATGGATGCAAACATGAAAGTATGATTTGCTTCAATTTTATACGTATATTGTATTATATGACACAGTTGTTTTAATTTTCGTCATAATCTTATACCTTGATTTCCGCCATGGGTTGTTCTGTGTTATGCTAGCCGCGATGAGATTATTGCTTAGTCGGTAATGCCAACCAGACAAAATATGCTTCTCCGCAGATCACTCCACGCGAACGCTCAACTGTTATAAATCTACCGGTGTGTCTTGTAGAGTGATCTCGTCATTGTAAAAGCGACTGTCAACGGCACGTCTAACCTGAACTCCTCTGGCATTAAAAAGGTTACGGTGACCAAGCCGTTCGCACATCTGAAAGTTCAGCTGAAACCCTCGGATTCCAATCCAAGGGTTACGGCGCCAAAGACGGCAAAAAATCTCAGTGTAATCTGTACCAACATACAGGAATCCAGCGAGACAATTTTTTGTGAATCGACAGAGACACGACATAGAACCATGGTCTAAACTCCTTACGATGATGGTTTCTGAAACCATGAGAGCTACAACAGTTAAACGTTTGGTTCACCACTCAAGCCCCACATTTTAGGAGCCATGTCTAATTAAAATAACAATATAAAGTGAGATGGATATGCAAAACTGTTCTTTTAAATTCTTACTTGCTACGTGAGTTCCCCTAAGGCAATTCGCGAAACTACACCGACATAACCCTGGTGGGAAAGAAAAGACATCTCAATGTTCGTAAGAAGAGCAACGAGCGCAGTCTAATCCTTCTAGGCGTTCCAGATGGAGCGAATGAGGTGAAGGGTGTTAAACAACAGCAACACGACTAAACACACTGGCTCTACATAGCAGAAACGATTGGAGCTCGGGAGTGTTGTTGTGAGTACTTTCAAGTTACCCCGGTCATCAAATTACAAAGCTGATGGGCCACCTCCCATGAAACGCACTTTGCTGACCAGTGCTATGACAGACACCGTCAGACATAATTGGCGACTACACTGGATAAATATCCCTAGTGACGTCAGACAAAGCACATTAAATGCAGCCCCAGTAACGAAAGCTGAAGAATTGCCGTGCAAAGATACTGAAAACTCAAACTAAGAAGACGGTTCAAAAAACCACAAAGGTCCGGCTCTTATTGGGTCGGATCAATAGACACCATCCACATATCATCGCCACATACCATAATTAGTATTACCTTTTTATACACTAATGCTCAGTGTCTGTGAAATAAAGTACCTGAATTAACTCATTTCTACCATCAGCCTTCTGCCGACATTATCGCTGTGACCGAGACATGTTTGCATGATAAGGTGAATGATTTCCAGCTGGCTATTCTCTCTTACAGCACATGAAATCTATATTGGAGGAACATTCAATGTTTGTTTTTAACAAAACGTCTCAACGTAATAAATTTTTACTACGAAGCAGGACTAAAAAGTGGATGAAACAAAGGGCAGTAGCAAAGGGAGTTTCACAAGGCTACCAATACAACTGATACTTGGGCACAATTTACACGACTGTGAAACAAAGTTATCAGCTTAATTCGAGATGATAAACAAGCTTTCCAATCGCAATTGATTTCTCAGATGCACCAGAATCCGAAGCTCTTTTATAGACTTGTAAACGATAGAACGAATATTAAACCAGGGGTCTTTGCCCCAAAATTATCGTCCAGCTTCACAGAATCCATAAATCAGACCGCTGACCTGTTAGCAGACTTTTATTTCGGAGTTTATGCGCCGAAATCCACGGCGCCTGATCAGGAATCAATCGTTCGACTTGACCGATCGACCGTGAGTGAAGTATTGATTACTCCGATGGTGGTAGCGCAGCAGTTACGAAAATTAAACGTAAAGAAATCTCCAGGACCAGACGAGATAACTCCAAAGCTGCTCAAAACCTGCCATGCGCAGCTATCTGAACCTCTATCTTGCATGTTTAATAATTTGCTCCAAGCTGGCGTAGTGCCAAAAGACTGGAAAATGGGACAAATAATACCCATGTATAAAGGGGGTGGCCGTTCTGAAGTTCAAATTTACAGGCCGGTGACATTGCTGTATCAAAAGTTTTTGAGCGAATAATAACCGCAGAAATCGTGTGACATTTGGAAACGAACCAACTTTTGGCAGTTGCCCATCATGGATTTCGCAGAAATCGCTCTTGTCTAACAAATTTTCTGACAAGCTTAAACGATTGGACGAGGATTGTAGATGCGGGGGGGCTGTATTCATGCGTGCTAACTGGACGCCCTCTAGAATGACGACAAACGCAGCTGACACCGCGGATGTTCTAGTAAATTATTATGCTACAGTATTTTGTCCAAAGGAAAGCGTGGATACACAATTGGATCCAGAAATAACGCATTCTATACCATTGGACACAATAACCATTACCAAAGAAGAGGTGCTGGGAACTCTACTATCGTTGAATCCCAGAAAATCCCCTGGTTATGATAAAATTAACCCCAATATAGTCAAACATATTGCACAATTTCTATGCGGACCTCTGACTCCGTTATTCTGCGAATCGCTATCCCAAAGCGTCATACCGACGGATTGGAAATTCGGTATAATCTTCAAGCGCATAAAGTCAAGCGCATTCAAGCCCGCAAATAACAGACCTGTTACCTTGTTGTCCGCCGTATCCAATGTGTTCGAAAGGATCGCGGCCAACAACCTGAACAAATACCCAACCATTTTGTATCCTCTGTCTTCCGACGTCTGACGTGTTCACGATAATGTTCGAGCAGAGCTTTGTGACAGATACTTGGAAAACTGCCCTGATTAGTCCCATCTACAATAGGGCGAGAGAAAAAATCCCTTAAATTATCGACCCTTAGCATTATTACCGGTCCTATCGTAAGTAATAAAGTCCATCATAGCTGATGCCTTGCAAAATCACTTTGAGATTAATAATTTAATCTCCGATGCACAGCATGGATTCAGGAAAAAACGATCTTGCCTGACAAACTTACTATTAGCAAAAGAAGCTTGGTCTGAGCTACTGGATGGCGGCAAATCCGTGGAGTGATTTATATCGATTCCTCCAAAGCATTCGATCGTTTCAATCACGAAATATTTTCGTCCAAACTACTCACATACGGAGTACAAGGTAAACTCCATGCATGGATTAAAGAATGGTTGATATCCCGTGAGATGTACGTGAGAGTCAAAAATGAACTATCCGAGTCCATATTATTAGTTACGTGCGGTCGCATTATTCTGAGCTCCTGATTATCAGGATATACTGTTCTTACACTTACACGTACGTGGATATGTTATACCTGGTTGAACTCCCCTCGAAGTCGGCTTTCAGGATATACCACTCTCGTAGCGGTATTCGATAATACAAGCAAATTCGTATTTTTCGTCATTTTCCCATATTATATATACGCGTGCAACCCTGTTAATACTCATCAACTTCTCAAAGGAATCAACGTCATCGGAAAGATCTTATTCTTCGCAATCGACTGGTTATATAATCATTATCGTACGATCAAGTACCGAAGCGTATCGCCGGATTCAATTCTGATTTTGCTCTTATTAGTGAACACCGCTTTTTGTCGCGCTCACGATATTCATCATCGATCGCTCGACAGAACCACTGCCTGTGCACACACCATTGAACAGTATTGCTCACAACCCTAACCGGATGACCCGATAAGGATACAAAGCGCACCATGCTGCATGTTTGTATGTCCTAAAGTTCATTCAAAATGCAACAAATCGCTTACCTCGGAATTGGTATCGATTATTAATGGACATAATAATTGGTGAGGTCTACCGGTTTCCTTCATCTACGGAATAGTACAACGAACGGTTGATCCAAGTGCTTCATCGCTTGACTCGCACTCAGCAAGCAACAATACTTATTATGGGCGATTTTAATCCGCCTACCCTTTATCTCAGAGACGTTCACTCCCTACACACCCTAAAATACAGATTTAGAGAGGTACTAGATTCAGTCCCTTTATACAACCATGTTCACGAATGCACTCGGAGAAGAGGTTTGACCGTCCATCCGTATTGGATTTAATGTTAACATCGGAAGAACAATCTGTCGAAGCGATCGGATTGCAGGCTCCGCTTGGTCGTGGTGACCATTCAGTGCTTGTGTCCGACTATGTTTGCAATACGCATCAATCTCTTGCTCGGAATGGGGTGGCTCGCCGGGTAGATAAATTAGCCCTGAGTAAATCGTTCGTGTAAATTCAGCATTGTCAGATGGACCACATAAGCCATGACTCGCAATGGAACGAACTTATAGATTTTCTGAAACTGAAGATAGATGAGAACTCGCAGATCGCTCCTAGAAGATCCGAACATGAGCTTCGTTTTGCTGTCCGCAGTAGAGCAAAAAAGTGGATAGCGTGGATACAGTATAAAGCCAACAATACTTCTACTTCTTGGCAACATTCCCTATGTTACGCAACAAAGTGACTGCACTTATTCGAGAGTATAAGGAAGCGCAGCAATAGATGCTCCTATCAAAAATGGAACTCAACCCTAAGTTACTATACAAAATCATGATCGCGAAAGCAAAAGTCAAGCCAGGTATTTTTGCCGTCCAGAATTGTGAAAAACTCACAGAGACTGCGTTGGAAACCGCAGATGCTCTCGCAATTTATTACTCTAAAGTGTTCGTGCCAAATGTTTTAATGAAACGTTGTGAGTATACAACAGACATTGGGAAAAATTTTGATGAATCCAGAGATTGTCGCAAGTCAATTGCTCAAATTAAATGTAATAAAATCCCCAGGTGCGGATTGCATCACACCGGATGTGCCAGCGTATCATGGATTTCAATCGCATTGCTGTTGTCTATCGAATCTTCTCATGGCGTTAGACGACTGGAAGAAGGAGTTGGATAGAAGTTCTTTCATTCACATCTGTTACTTAGACATTTCTAAGGCTTTTGACAGAGTCAATGACCGTTTGCTTCGTCAAAAACGGATACGTTTAGGAATATGTGAACCACTCCTTTCATGGTTGTGCGACTACCTGTCAGATCGCTACGCCCGAGTTAAAGTAAACGGAGTGCTATCCAAAATGTTCAAAACCACTAGCAGAGTCCCACAAGGATCCGTGCCTGGCCCGCTCCTCTTTCTGATATACATAAATGATTTAACCCACATCATATCATCCAAAATAGGAATTATCCGCCCTTCCAGCAGTAAATCGACGAGTCCACTATACATGGTTCCTAAGAAGACCATCAACGACTGGAGACCATGTAAAGATTATAAAGCTCTGAATAAGCTCACGAAACCGGATAGGTATACAATCCGGCATTTGCATGATTGTATGTTCCTGCATCATAAGCGAGTGTTCAGCAACGTTTCATGAACCAGGTTACGCATGGACTGGATTTCCTTTTCGGCTACATCGACGACATCCTTGTTGCTAGTCGTTCCCACGAGGAATGCCTACAAAACCTTAAACATCTGTTCGAACGCTTACGTCATTACGGAGTGGTCATCAATCCCTCCAAGACTCAACTCGGACAGGATTTCATCGATTTTCTCAGCCGTCACGTCAACTTTGATGGTATTCAACCATTCAGCGATAAAGTTGACGCCATTACAAGCTTTCCATTGCCTGACTCTCTCACCAAGTTGCATAGGTTTGTTTGCATGGTCAACTACTATCGCCGCTTCATCCCAAAGTGTTCTCAGCTATGTCAACCCCTGACGGACCTACTAAATCTGGACAAAAACAGTTCCGTATGGACTAGTCAGGTAGACAAGCTTTCGAGAAAATCAAGCAAGAATTGGGCAAAATGGTGTTGCTAGCACACGTCGATGCGCAAAACACACTCCTACTATCAACAGATGCATCCTCTGTCGCTGTCGGAAGCCATTTTTCTTTCTTTCTTTCTTTCTACTATAACAGAGAAAGAACGGCAACTTAGTACCAGTCGCGTTCTACTCAAAGCAGCGACAATCCGCGGAGCAAAAGTATAGCACGTTTTGTCGCGAACTTCTGGCGGTTTATCTGAGTATTAGACACTTCCGTCACTTGCTGGAAGGACGTGAAGTTGATATACTCACAGATCACGAGCCATTGAAATATGCCTATCCTCTGCCTCTGACAAGTACAATCAACGTGAAATACGACAATTGGACTACATCTCGCAATACACGTCGAAAATTAATTAGCTCCCTGGATTCAAGAACGAGGTTGCCGACGCCTTGTCCAGATCTTCCATTGCCACAACCAATGTCAGCCGAACGGTTGATCTGAATGAACTGGCTGAACTTCAGAGCCATCAGAAAAACTTCCCCGAGCAGTTGTCCAACATCAATTTGAAGATCAAACTAGTCTCCTTAGACAAAACACGCGAGACCATAATCTGCGAGACAACGACAGGTACACCACGACCAGTCGTTCCCGAAACGAATAGAATATTTATATTCGACTCGCACCCCGGTGTCCGAGTATGCGGACCTCGTTCAAACCGAACTTGGGATGCTCATCAGCAGAGTTAGTCTACGGTACTACTCTGAAGCTCCCAGCGGACCTCATACACGGATCGCAGGGTAACCAATACATCGATCCCAGCGATTTTGCACAGGGTTTGTTTACAGCTATGCAGTCTATACAACCTAAAACAACGCGATAAAAGAGCACCGCAATGTACATCTCGGTAAAGTTTTCTACCTGCTCCCATGTGCTTACCAGGGTAGACGCAGTACGTTAACCACTGGAACCTCCATACGACGGTCCTTTCTATGTCCTCAAACGTCATCCAAATCACTTCTTTATCGACATCAAAGGTAGAAAGGAAACGATATCCATCGATAGATTAGAACCAGCCTTTATTGAGAAAGAACTAGGTGGAGATGGGCCAACTAATACACCTAAAATAAAACAAGCAGTCAAGCAATAGGTAACAATAACACCGAAGTTGAACGTAAAACAAGATCAGGTTGCAACGTTCATTTCCCCGATAGATTATCATATGCATGAAGTTGGAAAAACAAAATCTTCGCCCACTCTTCTTTCCCTTTTCAGGGTATGGTGAGGAAGAAATCACCTCTGAATGAGATGAACTAACTTCCAATAAAGATTACCCTCAGATAACATCGAAGTGACTGGCAGTGATGGACTATTTCCACTTATCCGCTCCTAAACTCTGGATAGCGATTTTGCCGGTCGTGCTTAGAACGGTTGCTATCTATTTTCGGTTCCCCGAATCGCCTTTTTTAAATCCCGACGATCGGCATCCAGTTTGCTCAGAACTGGTTGGGGGCTGTGTAGCAGACCAGTGTCTCTGCACATTGATATTTGTACACTTCTATTTATTCTATATTTCGCTAACATGTGATTCAAAAGTCTGTCTACATCAAGTGTATATTTATTGACTTTCGTCGCCAGTCAGTGACATCGACCGGTTCAAAAATGATATGGCGCGACATATATAAAGGAGTGGATACTAATTAAATGTAAGTCAAGGATATTAAGAGCAAGGAGCACGATGATATCGGAGACAAGAACATCAACAGGCAGCGAACAACAGTACTACCCTTTTCTCTATTCCATTTCTCCTTTTTCTTCGAACTTGATTGTACTGCATAACGCAGTCACTCCAGAAAAGATAAGACTCGGAATACGAGCATTGATCTGTGAACCAAGACAAGGGGGTTCAAAAAACAAAGCCGTCGCTAGAACGCAGTCGTCAGAAAACACCAATAGGGCCAACCAAATGTTTACCTTAATAGTAATTTGTACAGTCTTATATTTAGCATAATCTTAGACATATTCGTTTTGATTCGATTATCGATAACGGCATATTTATTTATCGATTTCCTTTTATCGTTATCGCTCACATTTTATCGATTTTCTGTTCGGTAACTCAGGTAACGATCCATTCCTCATTATCCACTACAAATTGGTTAGCCCGGTTCGCGTTATGAAGCATAATACGAATAAAGAGGACAAGAATGAAGATGATTTTATCAATCACTTCACATTACCCGTTTTCGACACGACTGATCCACGTCTCTGGTTTTCACAAATCGAAGTTCTATTCGAGTCATACCGTGTTCGAACGCAACGCACACGCTACAACCGCGTTGTTGGAATGCTTCCAACCTCCATCGCCAGAGAAGTTGCTGATTTAATTTCTGATCAACCTGCCACAGATCCTTACGATAAGCTCAAATCTGCGATTATTTCTCGAATTGGTTCCACCGATGAGCAAAACTTGCGAAAACTTTTATCAGCTCTGAGCTAGGAGATCGAACACCTACACAACACTTACGCCATTTGGTCTGATATGCATAAAGACATTCAACTTTGGACCAAGGTTTGCCTCCGACTTGTCTTCCTGTGACTTTGTGTTTGTGCGTGCTGATCATGTACGTCAACCACTTCAATCACCATACGCTGGTCGATATAAGGTGCTCAGCAGGCGTCCCAAGTATTTCGTTATTGACCGGAATGGATCAAAATAAACCGCCAGTATAAATAGTTTAAAAGTCGCTTACGTAGAACCAACATCGAAAGCGAAAGCAAATACCAGAAAAGTTACTCCACAGATGTCAAACCGAGACCAACAAGTTGCTTCATCCGCTTCACCAGAAACCAGCCGTACCCCTGATACCCCCCCATTAACTTCGTGACTCAAACTACCCTAGCCTAACAGGCAAACACGTTCTGGTCGTAAGGTCCATTTTCCCCCAAAGTTTGACGATTTCATAACCTACTGCTTTTTTCGAGCGTCATTTTCTTGTTCCCGATGCTCTAGGGGGGAATTCTATAGTAATTTGTACAGTCTTACATTTTGTATCATCTTAATTTATTAAGTTAGACATTATCTTTTCGTTTCGATTACCGATAACGCCATATTGATTTATCGATTTCCTTTTATCGTTATCACTCAAATTTCATCGATTTTATGTTCGCTAATTCAGGTAACAATCCATTCCTCGCTATCCACTGCACATTCTACCGTTGCTCACTCCACTAGCTTGCATGACTGTAAAACGAAATTAGACGAATTTTTATTGAATTATTCGTTTCCTAATTACTTATATACTGCTTAATGTAATTCATTATCTTGTTTTATACATCCCCATTTTTATTTTTACCATCCTATGGCTATTGTTAATCTTGTTGCTTTTTAGACCATTAAAAACCTTGAATTACCTTGAATTTTACTGATATTTTACCTATATCCCTTGGTATTGTATAGCTCAGAGATATTCCTGTGCTTGAGAGTGAGCCAGTGTTGTTTTGACGCGGTTGCGAGCTATAAAAACGAGGTTAAATGGGTGTCTGTTATTTATTTATTTATTCTGTAATACCAGAGAACAAGAAAAAATGCTGGTTTTATATATCGACCACTACTAACGACGGTTTACTTTGTGAAAGTTCTGATATCTGTTATGGAGGTCCATTCGCAGCCCAGACGACTGTCTTCTATTACAAAAAGCTCTTGATACGCTTCACAACTGGTCGATGAAAAACGTCAACAGATGCAGGAAGGTGAACGTGGTGATCGAGTAGAGTTCACATACCATATAAGTAAACATGTCCTTGAAAATTGCAGTGAAAGAAGATTTGGGTGACTAACACTGCCTCTACAAAGGCATCAAGTGACTTCAATCTACTCAAACCGGTATAAGGGACATTTTAGTCCAAGATCTTCACTCGGATCATGAATATATACCCGAGATCCGTCATGGAACATGCACGTAGTCATAGTCTCCGTAGGTAAAGAGAGATACAGAACTTATACAATGAATCTATCACCGCTCAACAAAACTAGTTCTCAGCATCCAAAACGAGCCTTACGGAGAAATGAATCTGTTCGACTTTTCCTGTCGACGAATCAGAGGAGAACTTATCCTACTTCACAAAATATTCCATACCTCAGCCATCACTTACATGACCTATTCACGCGGAGGGATGCGAGAAATTATTGGACCCATGAATATATGCTGGTGGTAACCCATTGCCACCTGAATTTTAGAAACTATTTACATTCTATCCGTGTCAGTTTTATTTGGAACAGTTTACATTCTACCGTTTCTCACTTTACCAGCTCGCATGACTGTAAAACGAAATTAGACGAATTTTTATTGAATTATTCGTTTCCCGAATAGTTATATATAGGATTAAGGATTTATGGTTAAAAAGTTAATACTTTACAACACCACAGGATCACGGTATGAATTAAAATGTGAAAATTATAATAGTATAACAGGAATAGAGAATATCAAATGTTAAGCTGACGAACGATATTCGTTTGCATGTGTAAGTCCAATTTCGCTTTAAACATTGACAGGCAAGGAGAGTTCACCACAAGCTGGGGTAGGGAATTCCAAAGAAATATTGCTCGTACGGCAAAAAAATGGCGCCGACAATCAATACGGGAACTTGGAACGTAAAGGGATCAGGTATGTCCGCGTGTCTTTGTCCCATCACAAACATGGATCAATTGTTTTAGTGGATGTTCTTCGGTAGACACTATTCTATAAGTCAGAATAATATCGCGTCCTATCCTCTTTTGAGTAAAGTCACAGACCCAGACGTCGCAATCTTGCGCTGTACGGAACATTGCGAAGACCCATCACTAACTTTGTTGCTCTGTGATAGATTGTATCAAAGAGAGCAATATATTTTCGAGGCCAAGGAGCCCAGAACTATACTGCATACTCCATCATAGGGCAAAGGTAAACGTTTATTATCCTTGGTAACCAATCTGCGAGAATTTTCCTAATATTCTTCGAAAGATACCTAAAAATCTGTTGGCCTGTCGATATATATTCTGGCAGTGCACCGTGCTTTTCAGGTTTCCACTAATCCATACTCCAAAATCTTTTTCCAACGCGCACCACGTCAAGTTTTCAGTTCCCAATCGATATGTGTTTAAGCTAATTGCTGATCTTGTTTTATACGCTTACATTGTAATTTTTACCACCATATGGTTATTGTTAAGCTTGATGCTTTTTAGATCATTAAAAACTGTTCATCATCTTGAGTATCACTGATGCACCTGATAAAATTAACCGGAACAATAACTCAACCTTCCCTTTGCTATTGTCTCTCATGGCTTTTGATGCGGTATCCTTTTCAGCGGTCGACCGTGGCTGACAAGATCCAATGACTTTGAAATATCAAGGTATCATTCGTAAATTACTCGTCTCTTTTTCGCCGCTTGGGCAACAGTAGAATATTATCGGGAGATCGGATAAACAACAACGATTACTGCTGTTTTATCGTCGATAAGTGGTTAAATTCAAACATTTTCATGAATAATCCGCAGTACATTAAAGGGCAGTAATTAGCGAGTTTGTCCCTTGTAGATAAAACTTATGATTCCACAAATGCAGTCGGTAGCCATTTGACCATAAGTGAGTGAAAAGTATGCGCATGGCTTACAAGAAGCATATCGGTTGGAACGAAATCGAATGATAAATCAGATCGGAGTGACATCTGGGACAGGCATGTTTCACTTCAGTGTTGTCGTTACTTGATTTGCTTAAAGATTGGTGTGTCTTTTATTCTTTGTCTTGTGCGCAAAAAACGTGTTTGCTCAATCGGCTTTCTTTTGCGTTATAGGATTCTTGGGTGAGCGTTGGATAGATTAATCACAGGGACGAACCGAGACATGATCTTCAAGTGTCTGTGAAACGCGGTGGGGACGTGATTAATAGCTGCATGGATAACCCGAACAAATATGATATGAGGTCAGATGTTGGCAAACTGCCACTAATTAACCAATAAACCTAAGATGTTTGAGTAATGAACCGGAAGTCGGCCGATAATCCGAAGCATGTTTGCGTCAACAAACATGAGAAACGTTCTGTAGGTATACAATGTGAGGCGGACTAAGGCTGCATTTAACGCACTTATCACCAGGGCCACTGGCCACAATGCTGGACGAAAAACTGTAAATTAAGGGAGACATGCCAAAAGTAGAATGGTTTGAAGCAAATACGCGAATTCTTGCAATCGAATAGCTTACCCAATCTTCCCCTTCACGTAAAGTATATTTCATCACCGCAAGGATGCAAGGTTTTGCTTCGAATCTGCCCTTACGAATGTTATGACTTTATGGCAAGGATGTGTTTTATCGATGGATTCAGTAACAACGGAACAATCAACGAAACAATTTGGATCAACGTAGCTTATTTCTTGATTACAGTAGCTTAATCCTGTATTCCGGGAAATTTTGTTCATTTGAAGCTTACTGGGGTTCATTCTGCTAATGCCGGTCCTCGCTTTTATTCATACAAAGCTATACATGAGGAAACGGGATTAACTGCCATAAGTTAATTAAAGGGTATGTGATTTCAGCTAGTAATTTATCTTCAGTTTATATAACACGTTAAAGCTAGTAGATGCAACCTAGACGATGGCACGCTGTATAAACAATGGATACTCACTGCGACGGACGTCTGTAAGATTTCATCTATCTCAGCAACGACGTCTGCTTATCCCTTGATGACTTTGTGTGATCATCAAGTCCCAAACTTTATGAGCACTATGTGAAGCGAAGTTTATGAACCTAAACGCCTCTTATTTTTACCTCCACTAGTGAACAAGGTAAGCTGGATGAAATCAATGACTAAATGACAATAAAAAGCAAAATGCTCATTTGCATGCATTTCAATCACACACAACCCACGAGCAGTTTCGTTCTGTTTGCTCTCATCAGGTAGGGATAGTAAGATCATTATCCGCATGCGCGTGAAACAGTGGAAGAATGGTAAACAATTGGAAATGCTGGTAACACAAAATGCCAAAATGTGTAATACATAGCGATTACAGAATTACTGATATAAATGCAGCTTACTCTGAACCAAGAAATGAATCTTCAGCTGGGAGACACAATTAGCAACCGAGCGCAAAGCCAACCCAAATAACCCCCGAGTGTGGACTGAAACCAGATGGAGCAATCTATTTTGGCCAAAAAGATAATTCAGTGCAAGCTTGGGCACCGTGGCTACAAAAGGACATCAAGCTGCTCGAGAGGATCTATCACAGAGCAACTAAAATGGTTGGCTGTCTCCGCAACCTACCATATGAGAATCGACTTGAGCAGCTTAATTTGGATACACTGCTTCGCAGAAGGGTTCGATTCGATCTAATACTAACCTACAAAATAATGAACTCCAAAGCGCACCCTCTGAGGCACCTATTTCGCCTCCGGTCAAGCCATGCCACACGTACTCACCCATTTGCATTTGATATTCCACATTCCCACCGGAACTGCCGTCGGTTCTTTTATTCGGTGCGCGTTTGTTTCTTATGGAACTCCCTACCGTCACATGTTGTCCAATCATCTAGTGAAAGGATTTTCAGGAACAAATTGGATATATTTATGCGAAGTAATTCCACCCTACATCCCGTATATATAACATGATTTTTTTTCCAAACGAATATTTTTTTACCCATCATACCGCCACAATACATGGCATTTTTTGCAACTACAAAACCTTCGATCTTCCTGAAGACTCAATCTTTTTTGTATATATATTTATTGTCCTTATACGAATATCCTGTGGTGTTGTACAGCTACGAGCTTTTTTATACCATAAATTCTTGAATCTTCTTGGATTTGCGCCTCTCAACCCGGAAACAGCGATATGCTACTGAACTCGTCAAAAACCAGAGAAGTGCCGACAATGACGGTTTATTCAAAGATGATATGCCTCTAAAAGGCTATGCTTTACAAGACCCATAAAATATGCATAGGGTCGGATGGTAAAAAATATCAAAATATTGTTAGAGATTATTGTCAAACGTGAAAAACATACTTTTCCATGTGGACATCTAGTGATTTCTTGAAAACGTCAATGGATCCCGATTGTACCACGCGAGTAGGTAAACTGTTCCATAATTGCACATTGCGGACGGAAACTGCATATTTGCGGCAGTTCAACCTGCTATGCTGTTGTTAAAGTTTAGATTGGTGACCACGCAGTTGTGTGTCATGGGAAAGATAAAACAAACGGCCGCAAGGATGATTTGTTTGATTAAGCACTGTCCAAATGAATATTAGAGCTCCTCGTTTCCGTCTGTATTGAGCCGAATCTAAATTCAATATTTTAAGTCTCATTTCGTAAGGATAATCAGAAAGTACCAGAACGAGTTTTGTCGCTCTGCGCTGTGGAGTTTCCAATAGCTGAGTATTTTTTTCAACCAAGGATCTCATACCGGTATAGCATATTCGATATGAGGACGGATGTAGGTTGAAATCAATTTGCAGACCATCTTGGGGTCAAACGAACCTAGGACTCTTCTAAGGAGATACAAGTGGCTTTCAGCTTTGTTGGCAGCGACACGACATTGCATTGAGTTTCCTAAGTCAGATTGGATAATCACGCCTAAATCTTTTTCGGAGGAGGCGGGTTTAATAACAGCACGACCTAGACAATATTATTTGCTCAACTTGCTATTGAGCGACATAAGGCTGCATTTCGAAGCTTTCAATGGCATTTCGTTGTCTAGGGACCAGGTGTCAATCATGACGAGATCCCGTTGCAGGTACTGCGTGTCGGCTGTGGAGTTTATCTTGCGCCAAAGCTTTGCGTCATCAGCGAAAATAAGCACCGACGACTGCACTACAGTAGGCAAGTCGACATTCCGGAGGTCGTTGACGTGTTTGTACAATGCTTTGGGATTCATAACGAATTTTTCGACCACACTGATTTGGTAATCTTTTCTGTCTTTTCGAATGAGAGAGACACACTTATTTCGCAATAAGGTGTTATTGCACCAAGTTAGCGCAGACGAATCGTCCAAGTATTTGTACCAGGCATTGTCACGCTTACACATCCATTTCCAAGTACGGCTTCTGAGAGGCCTTTTTGGACGCTGCTTGCTGATACGACCAACCTAGTCGATCACATGGGCCCAAACACATGTATAATAAGATTAAGCCCATAACCATGAACAAAAATGCTCATTTGCATGCATTTCCATCACATACACACCCTACGACCTGTTTCTTGCTGTTGGCACTCGTCACCCGACAATAATAAAGCTTTTCGTTCTCAGGAAAACGAAGAAAGCAGTATTTCAAACTGATTCCCTCGATAAACTTGTTGACTGGTTTGATATTCAATCCCGCTTTTACCGCGGATTATTTTGACCTGATGGAGTTGATCACACATATTTGCATCGGTCCACCGCTGCTCTGGTTCACGTTACTCTGACCTTGAACATCTTGACCTTGCTCACAGTTCGGCATTGGTTCTTTCATTTCCTTTCTCGTCGTTTCATGAACAATGCGCCACTTGACAAATGTCTCAGTGGCCCACTGCCACTTATCACGATTGGCGTTTATTGTCCCCGAATCAGAGTGCACGTCACGTGTGCGCAAATACTAGAAACATGTTTGCGAATTGCGCATTTTTCAAAATAAATGGATCGATTATTCCAGCGTATTCGTTATACCGCGAAAGGGTGACCCAAACGACCTTCTCAAAATGGTAATGAGCACAGAACAAACTATTATACAGCACAAGTTCGGTGCGGATAATGAATGAATTCATTTGCATGAGTGGACTAGATTTACGTGAGCATGGATTTATTTGATTGAGCACTGTACAAATAAGGATTAGTGTACCTCATTGTCGTCTGTATTGGGCTGAATGCAGGTTCAGAATCCTGAGGCACGTTTCGTATCAACATTTTGAAAGTCCAAGGACGAGCGTTGTTGCACAGCGCTGTGGAACTGACAATAGGTGAATATCTATTTTCAACCAAGGATCATTTACATTTATGACATAGTCCATCTGGGGACGGATGTAGGTTGAAATCAACTTAAAAATGATATTATCGGAAAATAAACCTAGATGTTTTCTAAGGAGGCCCAATTTAAGCCCAGATTTGCTGTGTACAAACATTTAATGTTTGGTCTGGATAAAAGTGTTTGGGTGATGAGTATTTGAGCAGATAAGTTGAGTGCTATTCAAATATGGTGGTGCTTTTGTTAATGGGTATATTGCATCGCGGACTATGATAAAGTCTGGCGACATTCGTTTTGTGATCAGGATTTCCAGCATCGCTGTGCTCAGTACCAAGAGGTTATGCAACTTCCACGATAGCGTCGGTTTTCAGGTCTTTACTGATAATTTTGATCTCTTGTGGAACTTTGTATCGAAACTGGTATCGAAACTTGTTAAGCATGGTGTCCAACATAGTGGTGGTCAACAGTGTCATTTTAAGGGGTCTTGGACCATTACCTTCGTAATTCGGGGACTTCAGGATTCGGAAAGTATCGATAACCGCTGCATTACTGGTTTGGATAGCATTACTAATAAATCTCCACTATTGTATTTCGTGGTTGGATTTACACTTTATATCTGAACCACTGGCAGCTTCTGGGACATTTAAGATAATATGGGTGCGCTTAATGCGATCACTTGTTTTGTTTTGGTTCCCTCCCGGTGGCGATTTTACCCGCTATGACCAGTGAACATCAACAAATACACGAGATGTATTTTCCATACCGTCCTGTAGCAAGTATGCCGATAGAATTATATGTTCTAACTGCTTCTCATTTTGCACTACTACCTTAAGCAACCGTGGCTTATCTTGGTGTAGCGCTTTTGGGGACGACTCAAGCGAATCAACGAAACAATATGGATTGCTTTTAGATTCATCTGAGTGCACAGTTTCAAACATTCAGCCAAGTCATGCTGGTGTCTATTCGAGAATAACGTCTCAGTCGACTCTGGCGCATTGGTGCAGATAACACTAAGCGAAATTCCTTTCAATGCAACTTTAGTTAACGGGGCATTCGATGTGAACGGTTTCGGATTTAAAGCATATTTGACACTCTCCTGGCTGCCGTGTTGCAGCAATTCAACCTTTTCAGGAGCATGGTTTAGTGGTGGTAAAGTTGAGTGTATTCGTTTGTTCAGTTTATATGTTTTAGGCTTAATTAATGGCTATACAGAATTCTTCACTTGCGCAAGCTTCTCTTACAGTTGCGACAACAGATGAATGTATACTCTTGCGATGACCATTTAAATTTCAATTTTTACAGGCATTGCAGAAATAACAAAGAGATGGATAGTTAGTATCGTTCATAAACCTTACAAACTCATCAGTAAAAGTCTCAGCACAGGGCACGTGCATGTGTAAATCGCAAAAAGTACATTCAACAGAAGCACTATCACTGCTTACAGGGTTTAGGCACGTGGCGCAGAGGTCAACTTGTTACCTTGTCGATGTCAGGACAACAATCGTCGATCGATCTTTTTGCCTGTGTTGGATCACGTGACGTGGTCGTTTGATAGATGGGCGTTTTGGGCGTCCGTTACAATCACTTTCCACGGGCACGAAGTATATATTAGCTGACCAATCAGAATCCGTTCAAGGGGCACGAATCAGAATGCGTTTATTTTTAAGCCAATCATGGCATCTGGCCGTCCTTTAAAAAGCGCTGCATAGCCTACACGCAGCATATTTTGACGATGTCGCTAGTTCAGGTTTTTGCAGAAATTTTCGGAACCGTTGCCGACCCCATACAATTTGAATCCCTAGTTGAAGCAGCAGGTGCTATTTCCAGGTTTCAAAGCTCCACTGGTTCATCGTATTACATTCGGAGCACAGCACCAAATGGCAGGTTTGTGTTAGCTTAACTTTGATAATTTGCAGATCCCGGACTTACGAATGCGTAAAAGCTGGACGACACCAGCCATCTTCCCGAGGAATTCGTCGAACGCAATCCCGTAAAATCGGATGTGGGTCAAGAATACTCATCTCGAGGTTGCCTAGTGAAAGGTTTGGTGTCTCTCGAGTTTCCTTGGAGCACAACCATCCCATTAATTTATTAATGGCTAAATACGAACCGACTCATAGGCGCCTCTCACTGGACGAGATGTCAACGATAACCCCTTGGTTGTTGAACAATACTCCATCGTTCAACATATGCAATTATATCCGAACGCAGATGGGGAAATACGTCACGCCGTGTGACGTAAGAAACATGCGATGGAAGCTTCTGGCGAGTCACAAAACCACAAGTTTTCTATACGACTTGAGCTCCCAGCTCAATACATCCGGCCGTTGTTCTATGGAAACTGATGCTGAGAGCAATCTCACTCATTTCATATTTATGACGAATGAACAGAAAACCCTTTGCCGCCGGTTTCCTCATTTCATTGGCATTGACTCAACTTTCAAGAGTTGCCGTGAAAAGTACCACTTATTCGTCATTGTTGTGGTAGATGGCTGCGGTAAAGGTATTCCTGTTTGCTTCGGATGGTTGCGGACGGAGACCACAGCGTCCATATCTTTGTTCCTACGCAAGTTTTTGGAATTCGCTAACCCTGTTAGCATTCTGTCGGTCATGATGGATGACAGCGCTGCCACTCAGGCTGCAGTGGGAGCTGAAATGCCAGCAGCACACGTGTTTCTGTGTCGTGTGCACATTATACGGAATGTTACCAAAAGAGTATGTTCATCTTAATTACTTAACATGTTTACAGCAACCTGGTGCCTTGTTTATGAAGTGGTTCTACGTAGCCATGAGCACGCGCAACAAGTGGAGATATATTGTATCTTTGAATGCAATGAATATGGTTAACGAAACCCGATACCAACAGTACGTGAGGCCAAGACTGATCCACCGAGCCTCAATGTGGACAACAATCAGATCGCCTCGAGTTCCCACTTTTGGCCGAAGGGACAATAACTTCGTTGAAGCCACCAATCGGTCAATAAAGAGGCACAATTTGAGTGGGAACATTTGTCTCTGGCAAGCTGTCGAAAGAACGAAGGACGTCTTCCAACACATCCTTCAGAATCGTCAGGCTCTGTTTGTCTCTACCAGTCGTGGGCCTCGCGAAATTCCTCAGCACCCTGAGCTTGATGGAATGGGCACCCTGCTAGTACCCAAAGCAGTGGAATTGCTGACCGACCACCTGCGGCAAAACCGTCTGATGACTTGCGTCAACATACAAGATTTATGCGCGGTGACTGAAGGTTCCAAGACATACAAGGTATCTACAGCCACCTGGCAGTGTGATTGTCCATTTTTCACCGATTATCGTCTGCCTTGTCGGCATGCTTTTTATGTCAGAAACGTACAAGTTATTCCCATGGGTTAGTGAAATTCATTCGCTTAACCAATTGGCTTTCAGATGATTATCCCATTTTCATTCGTTGCCAAAGATGTTACAACGAAATGCTGCCAATAACTTCAGGTCATGTTGACCAGGCAAGGACATCTTACGCCCATCAATCCGGGGTTTCAGCCTGGCAACCGCTACTTCAGCAGGCTGAGCGCAAGCTGTCCGCAGCTGCTTTCAATCAATTGCGAATAGAGTTTCGTGATTTTGTGAACGACTGCAGCTGCAATCCCATCCCGCCCTACATGATTGCCCCTTAAGGATTGACTGAAGAAACTGAATCTAACGTGGGTGATGACGATTGAAGATAAAATACTTGTCGATTTGGAATTTGTTATCAATAAAAATTTATCTCTTTTCAAGCGTTCTTTTAACCATTATTTTAATGGCCTTGCCCTAAGCGAGTATACCGGGTCTGCCTATGTATTATTTGTTGATCGTTAGCCCCTTGAGTAATGTACTTTTGCTCATGTTGACCGCTGTGTTAAGTTGAATTGGGTTGCTGTGTGGTTACAGCAATGTTGTCGGCATAGCGACCACTGACCTAGGTGAAACCATGCTAGTTGGCTCAAGGTTTTTAATGGTCTAAAAAGCAACAAGCTTAACAACAACCATAGGATCGTAAAAATTGAAATTTAAGTTTATAAACAATATAAGAACATAGATTAAACAGTATATAAGTGTTCTGTAAACGAATAATGCAATAAAAATTCGTCTAATTTCGTTTTAAAGTCATGTAAGTTAGTGGTTTGCAAGGCCAAATCAACACCATCTGCCTCGGCGACGCGTCTAAATGGAATGGAATCAACAACTGATTGACTTGGTTGTGTTTCTATTGAACTTAGTGGTGCGGTTGAAGCTAAACTGTTCCAACTAAAACAGACACGGACAGAGTAAAAATACCTACCACATTTCATGCACGATCTACACTACACACACACGTTAGTGTATCAATTGTTTTCACAACCAAGATAACACAGAACGTCTGAAATGGACCCCTCACGGTCGACACATTTTAGAAACATTTCATGCTTTCAGATGAGAAGGTGTGACAGTTGGGAATAAAATGTCCCGTTTTATTTTTAAGCTGATTAGGTTTGTGGAGTGCACGCCATTTGAATTCGTCTGGCTGTAACAACGTGCAAACGAAACAAAATATGACTGCGCATTCGGTACAATTGTTACAGTACAAACAGTACATTTATTCTCTTATGAAACTCATTACCGTCGGGTGTTGTGCATTTACCTATTGCCTAAAAAGCATGTGTGGATGGACATGGGTGATATTTTCTGAAACCGTGCTGTTCAGTCGCAAGCAGTCTATTGGTTTCGAGGTAATGGGTGATCTTTCCCGCTACTAAAATCTCTAGCACTTTAGAAATTACTGGCAACAACGTAACTGGTCTATAGTTCGCAGCATCTGATCGATTCCCGCCCTTGTAAATCGTTTGAGGATAAAAGGAGTAATTCATTCGGCTCCTGGTTACTTTGTGGTATTCAAACGAAGAAGTTTGAGCTTGACACACTCATTGTTTATTGAGATTTCATTTAGTATTTAATCGAAAAAGCCGATCGAATGCGGTGTAAGATGCACTGATTCCTTGGGGCTAAAACCTTTGCAGTAGTAACCTGCAAGAAATTCGGCAGCCTCGAACGCAGTCGTAGTTAAACCGCTCCATTAAGGTCAGTAATCTTGCCTGATGAGCCTGCTTGTCCTCGGTGATAAGAGAGATGACCTTGTTCCTCAACAGGCTATATGTTTCCCAATTAACTGGCATCGGATTCTTGACATAGTTTCTCCATGCATCGTTGCGTATCTTAATCCACTTCCTTGTGCGGCTTCTCAATGTGAAGGTAAATCGTTTTATTGTTGTCTTTGGCACAAATCGGGAATGTAGGTTTATTTCATCACACAGCTCTTCTATCTATCTATCTATCTATCTATCTATCTATCTATCTTTCTATCTATCTATCTATTTATCTATCTATCTATCTATCTATCTATCTATCTATCTATCTATCTATCTATCTATCTATCTTTTTATCTATACATTTATAAATATATCTATAATCTATCTATCTATCGTTCTATCTATCCATCTATTTATCTTTCATACTATTAATCAACCTAAATATCTATCTATCTTTCCATCTATCTATCTGTCAGTCTGTATATCTATCTATTTATACATCTATCTATCTATCTATTAATATATCTATCTATCTATCTATTCATCTATCTATCTATCCATCTATCCATGTAACTATCTATATATTCATCTTTCTATCTATCTATCTATTTATTTATATATATATATATATGTCTATGTATCTATCTATCTATCTTTCTATCTATCTCTCTATCTATCTATATATCTATCTATCCCATACGAAGCTACTTCTGAAGCATCGGACACCCTGAATCTTTAACCGTGTCTAAAAACAGGATTGACTCTTACCTACCCGAACATCATTATTCAATCCCATGAGGCTGATCTTCTTATGACATTCGCGTATTTTTTCACTTATTGCTTGCATTATTGAACACCGCAATATCCTGGGGTTGTTTTAAGATTGTGCGCTTCTTTACTGAAATAAACCATTGTTACCTTGTTCCATGGTTAAGTTAATCCAGTTAGCATGTAATGCAACCGTTTCTATTTATATATATATGTTCTAAGCTCTGGAAAAGAAGCTTAGTTGTTTACTATCTCTTCATGTCATCTAGAAAAATTGCTATCTCTGCGATAGCTTGTTTGTTTCTCTATGCCTGTCAATCTTATATGTTTAACGTGTTTTTAATTAAAAACGAAAAATTTCATTTATTCATGAAACGAGGAAAACCTTCACGCCTGATAACACTCAAATTTTAACCGTACGACTGTCAATTCTTATTGGCTGACAGAAATACATACGCCGCACGTAATGTCTACCCTTAACTTCTCGGGTTTCTGTAGTAAATCACTTCGAACACACACACGCATCACCTGATTGGTTTATGTGCCCTCTCGGGTTTCTACAGGAGGCAAAAGTGTAAATAACGCACGCCT